>CAIGRQ010218791.1:0-12312 GCA_903798375.1 Fraxinus sp. D2006-0159 | reverse complement strand
AAAAAAAAAAAAAAAAAAAAGGAAAAAGCAAAGAGAAATATTAATGACCGTTAATTAAGCTTCACTCGGTGTCTCAGAAATGCTCTCTAAGTGAGGTCTCCAAATCCCGACTCGTCCTCTCCGGCTATCTTTCTGCGTAGAGAGTTTTTCCGATAAAATCTCACTCAAATACTGATCAGAAACGCCAGTTTTCGAAACCTTGTTACTGTCAGAATTGGTCTTTCTTCTCCTTGACGACGATCTTGTTCGATCTTTTCCGGCAGCCGGAGGAACAGGCATGAGAAAATATATCTTCCCACGTTGAAGTTCAGCATCAGGAGGCACTACAACAATCTTGGGACAGGTCTGTTCATCAGATGAGGGCGGTGAGGGTTTCTTTAAAACGTGTTTTGGATGTAATTTCATTATTTCTGCTGCCTTTATTGTGCCACTGATTTCCTCTACTCGGCCATTGGCATGCACTATTCGAATCACGTCAAGTGCACCGCAGGGAAGAATGCAGGATATGCAGCATCTAATGGTGTTCTTCATGGTTCGTTTCTTGTTCTTCTCTCTCTATATTGTTCTGGAGAGAGAAGAAGAGGAGAGGAGAGGAGAGAGAAGGAAATGGAAGAAAATGAATATATAAAGGGATGAAAATAAAACAAAATATTTTCTTTGAAATATTTGTCTTAGTGGTGAATTTCTTTCTTTGCACAAATCAAGGAAGTTGCTAATAGAGTCCTCTTCTCTTGGTCGAAAAATCATTTAACTCGGGACCGAGTGATCTAAGAATTCCGAGTAAAATCAAATGAGAAAAGGGCAAGAGAAAAATAACTTAAAAAAAAAATTTAGCCCCCATTTGATTCAACCAAATTTTTTTATATTAAAATATAAGTTAAAGTCTATAATTAATTCTAGTCACATATTTCATGCATCAACAATTTTTCAATTATATATTTTATGACTTTTATCGAGATTTACTAAGCCCCTGTTTGATTCACATTATTTTTCTCATTCTCATTTCTCTACTCATTTTCAACCACACATACTTCAATAAAATAATATTTTTCATCACATCAATAACTTTTCCTTCTTTTTCAGCCACATATTCCTCATCACATCAGTTCAAAAAAATGCATTATCTCATTTTAATATGCACCAAACACGCTCTAAATATACAATTTTTATCTAAACCAAACAAGGGGTTAGCTTTTCTTTTTTTCTTTGTGGGAAATTTTTATTTCTCACTTGCTAGCTTGGTATAAAATCTAATGGTATGAATAAATAATTGCATCTCAATCTGTACTTCGCCTTTTGGGTCCATCATTCACCCTTTCCCATACCTCCTTTCCCCCACACTAAGTTCAATAATTTGGGTTGTGTGTGAAAGGCTGGGGGATTATGGAGACACATGTTTGTCCATGATTGCAATAGCTAGAACATCCAATTGGGCGATCGAAATGACACGTGTTTGAATCGATTGGCAACACTTGTCGATATGTAGTTGGTCCATTCTTTTGGTTAGAGTAGGTTTGTGTGAGTAGCCCAGTGAAGGGTCCTACAAGGGTGGGTTTGAGAGGTGGAGTTCAGGGGAGGGGGTTGTTTGGAAGAGTTATGGTGCATATACAACCCCATTGTTTACATAATTTATACTTGACAAAATCGTACACAATCATTCACAGCAAATGCCTTTAATCCGATGATTACAATTCTGCCACACAAGCATCTATACACCAGGGTGGCAAGAAAATATGTTCCCTGTTTGGAATGTTATGTCAAGAAGGAGAAGAAATGAGTCTTTTCTTTTTTTTTGCCTTGTTTTTTTTGTTCTTTTGCATTTGGCTTAAAGAGTGATATTCTTATTAGAGGAGTTTGTAATCTTTCAACATCTCTAGACAAGATCATGTGGATTGTAGCTTTCATTGAAAAGTGAAAAGTGCCTCAACTTGTTGATAAATTTCATGTGCTAGATTAGTTTAGATAGGATGAGATTAGATAAAAGAAACATATAATAAAATGTATCACTTGTCCAATTGAGTCCACTTGAATAGGATCAAAGAAGAAAAACGAGACAAAAATATGTCAGAATGTTCAATTAAACGTGATGTTATTAGAATTCGACCATGGACCAATTTAACATACGAAACATATCATATAAACGTATGATTGTTCTGTATCACGTTGGGATATAAATCTAAATAATTTGTTAGAGGACTGATTTGATGTGTGTCATCTTTGTGGGCCAAAACTAAAATTAAAGTAGTTAGTTTAAAAAGTAGTGATTTGATTAATGAATATCCATATTAATTTGAAGTGATCTATAATAGAAAAGGTGGCCCATACATTTAATGGTTCAGATGTAGAAGTTAGTGGGTAACATGTGAGGAATGGAGGGGAGGGTCCATTTAGAGGGCCCTTGGAATGTTTTATCAAATTAGGACCCTATCAATGAAATTATAAGATCTCAACTATTTGTTACTTTGGACTTTATAACGTTAGATATTACAATGGATAAATGTTGGTATCTGTTTCTCACTTTTTAACTACAAATGGAGATATGCAAAATTGGTTACGTTAAGCTAAATTATCGAATTGGACTATCGAACAATGAACAACCATTCTCGTCCTCGTCTTTTTTCTCAGGAGATTAAAAATATTTATGGTCGAACTGACTCACTAACGACTAACGAGGTGACATGTAACATGTCATACTTTTATATTCGATCCAAACAGAACATAGTCCAACTCGACAAGATTACCAATTACGAAAAATAACATTTTCTATTCAATATTATGTAATTTATGTTGAACTACTCATACAATTATATGTCATATAAGTGTAAAGGAAAATTAAAAGGTGAAAAGAGTTTGAGTTGGGATGATGGGGTGTCATAGCTTCAATTATTGAAAGTGGCAGCAATCATGAGTTGAAGAAATAACAAAAAGAGAATTTTTACTGACACTCTTATCACCTGAAATTATTATGTAGGAAAAATCTATTATTCTCAATTTCTATGTCTTGTCAGTGAAATATTTCTCGAACTTTTAAAAAACAAAAATTTTCTTTAAATACAGGATTTTCAAAATATGTATAATATGCAATTTTAGTGTATTATGATTGGGATCTTCAAGCATTTCTATCACATCCTATATATATTCAAGACATGTGATTAAACAGTTTACATTACTCCTAACTTTTTCAAGCAAAACAAAAGAGAGAAGAAAGAGAAACGAGAAAGAGAGAGACCTGAGCCCTCTACAACCTCCTCAGCCCCACCCCCAACCAGTTGTTGTTTTGTGCGATATTGGATTTCTGCTTTATTATGTATATTATCGTGCATTACGATTGAATCAATAAATAAATTAAAATTGTGCTCATATTTTTTAAAAAAGTATTTCGAAAGTAATCCAACCTAATAAAATACACAAACTTTCTCAAAGATAAAAATACTCCTCTAGTGCCGGAGGTAGGGACGGACCCAACACCCGGTTGGGTGGGGGCGACCGCCCGTACTAGGCTCCGCTGGACCGTCGGAGAAGTTTGAGATTGGAAATATTTTGCTGACAGCTGCCTCCTTCCTCTGCATGGTTCATCTTCTTCATCTCACGTTCTTTTTATTTTTACATTGGGCCAAATTGGCCCATGCCCTCATCTTTGTTTTTTTTCTTTTTTATTTTGTAATTGGATTGGGCCATTTGTTCTGGGCCCAATCCTTAATTATATAATAAATAGGTCAACCCAAACCCATTATCCCTTCAATCGAAATCAATCCCCAAATTCTTAATTTTCACCTTCTCCAATCTCTTAAGTCTCGCTCGTTGCTGCCACCTGCCGTGGGTGAATCGCCATTCGTCCACCACCGCCAGTTCATCCACAACCGTCCGTCATCTTCGACAGCAGACTCAATCACTCAACCCCTAGTCATGCATGCTTGCGAGATTTGGTGAAACCGTAAGTGGTTTTTGATTGAATAGGCTATCATTTTTTAAGTTTTTATGAATTATTTTGATCATGTCATGTTTGATATTAAATAATGAAATTTAAGTGCAATGAAATGCAAAAATTTCATGTTTGTTTGACTTCTTTGTTGATTGAGAATGATAGATTCTTCTATTGAATATGTTTTTGTGGTTTTTTGTGGGGGATTAGTTTTATCAATTAGCATAGTTATTATTGGGTACCAAATAGTTATGGCATTTGTCTTTTCTCATTTGCTCTTACTCTTGGATTGTTTGCCCATTTACTGAGCTGAATGTGAGGGCTTTGAAGCCCAATTGTAAAAGAAGTTTAAGACTTTTAATTAAATATTAATAAACTACCTCGCTCACGTTGACCGGTCATCGTCCGCCCGGGTTGAGGTTCGACGTTGGGTCCGTCCCTGATCGGAGGTCTTCAAAAGAACCATTGCACAAAATTTCTGATATATAACATAACAAGAAGAAGGATTTAACAGGATTTTGGTGAAAAACATTTACAAAATTTATGGAGAAGTATCCTGAAATCTCAATGATTTGAAAATACGAAGGAAAAGATCTTGTATATAGCATTTGGATGTAGCTATTTGTCCAAAGATTATGAATTTTCACATGATTGCAACTTCGCGAGAAAAGTGGACTCTGTAATAAATGTTTATAAAAAGAGATGCAACTCTTAAAACAACAGTTTTTTGCAGCACCAGCCTCGTCTCACTAATCTCATCTTCAATCTATGGCACTCGTCAATCTTAATTAACGTGCATGCGTTCTCATAAACAATTTTTTTGATGAATTAGCCCTAAATCTAAGCACCTTAAAATTCAGTCCAAAGAGGACATTCGCCAAATTTAGAAGTTAGTTGTTTAGTGGTTTTTTTTTGAGAAGTACTTCTCAAAAAAGCTACTTTTAATAATGAGTTTTAAGCTTAGCCAAACATGTTAGATCCAAAAACCGTTGTCAGGGTCTTGATGGTCCGCCCTCAAGAACCTTTGAGTCCATGTCAAACGTTGGATCCAGCCCATATCAAAAACGCCTTATTTATAGCTATTTCAATTTTTAGTAACCACGCTTCTAATAAAGCTCTTAAATTCGTAGCTCTCTACTAACGCGACTTCTATTATAACCGGAGAATATTGTGGTGATTAAACTGGAGACGATCGTTGACTCCTGAAATCACACCTTTCAAGATAAAACTAATCCACCACCAGTCAACCACCGCCAAACCCCAATCTCCGCAGCGACATGCCGGTCTTCAAGACCCCCTTCAACGGTTACTCCGTCAAATTCAGCCCATTCTACGAATCCCAGCTCGCGGTTGCCACCTCCCAGAACTTCGGCATACTCGGAAACGGCCGCGTCCACGTCCTCCAGTTGAACCCCACCATCACTGAAATCATTTCCTTTGACACCGCCGACGGCGTCTACGACCTTTGCTGGTCGGAGTCCCATGACTCCCTCCTCATCGCCGCGGGAGCCGATGGTTCTTTAAAGATCTATGATCTCTCTCTGCCGCCCACCTCCAACCCTATCCGCTCCCTCCACGAGCACGCTCGGGAGGCCCATGGCGTCGACTTCAATACCGTTCGAAAGGACTCCTTTTTGAGTGCCTCCTGGGATGACACGGTGAAGTTGTGGACTGTGGACAGGCCGACGAGTGTGAGGACATTCAAGGAACACGCTTATTGTGTGTATTCCGCCGCTTGGAATCCCCGGCATGCGGACGTTTTTGCTTCTGCTTCCGGGGATTGTACCGCTCGCATTTGGGATGTCCGTGAACCAGGTATCCTTCATATTTTTCAATTTGTAGCATGACATCTGCATATTGTTGCATTCCATGCTTTGAAAGTTGTACCTTGCCGATAGTTTTGTAATGATGGTTCAAGGTACATTCTTGGAACCAAATCAAAAAGTGAGGCTTTTCTATTTTGAATGTGATTAATAGTTAATTAGATTATAAGTGAATTAGATACAGGTAATTTCATGTATATTGATTTACCAAGAGATAGTGTCAGCGAAATTCACATGTTTTGCTGGTCGAACTTAATTCCATTTTGCTTAGATGATTTTGTTGAATTATAGATAGAAGCGGTGTTTAAAAAGGCTAAGTCGGGTTTTGAGACCTTTTGCCTCTGTAAATAAGGCTTGAAGTGCTTCAAAAGCCAATGTCTCGACAAAATTCAATAAGATTCGTAATATAAAATAGACAGTTTAGTAGTAATCACTTAGCGACTACTAAGCTCTAACTAGAAACTAAAACTTTTAAGCAAATGAAATGAGTTACCAATTATTTAAAAAATTTGTTTGCTTTGACTGGAAAGGAATAAAGCTACAGATACAATGGCAAAAAAATATAGAAGAGAAGAAAATGAACTTACACGTTACAAGTCTTGTGTCAATAATTGTTTGGTGCTAAAATACTCTCTCTCTCTCTGGGGGATCGAGATTCAAGTGTAAGAGTAGGGAACTAGGGCATGCACCGGCTCCTCACTTGTTTTCATTTATTTCAAATTCTCATCTTTCTAGTTTTTATGGTTGGACTGCGCGTAAACTGTTCTGAAAAATTAATTAAATCATTTCGTCATGTAAAAAAACAGTTTCAAACTTGATCCAGACCAATGAGGGGTACTACAAAAGGCACCACGTGACTCTGGCTTCTGAGGCTTATGCCTTGGGGCATGCGCCTCAGTAAGTCAAGTCATAAACCCTGATAGGGTGCTCAAGTTGTAAATTTGGGGTCCTAACGAATGCCTTGTACAAGTCATCTCAATGCGTAAGCCTTGAGTGCTTCTGAAAGCACTGGATAAGAGAGATTCATAGATTAATATTTTTTTTTTTATCAAATAAACATCCTAATCTAGGTTTGACTTGTTGAAAACAGTTTTCAAATATCGTGCTTCTTTACAATCATCTTAGGTGGAAAATTAACTTAATTTCATTCCTCTATCAATATTTGCTGATAAAGAAGCTTGTGGATCATTATATAACCAAACTTGCCTGAAAATTTGTAATCTTCTTGCCAGAAACTTATCGAGTGGATTTTTATATCTCTTTCCAGGGTCTACCATGATTCTTCCTGCCCACGAGTTTGAAATCCTATCATGCGACTGGAATAAATATGATGATTGTATCATAGCAACTGCATCAGTTGATAAGTCCATTAAAGTGTGGGATGTAAGGAATTATAGAGTGCCGGTGGCAGTGCTTAATGGGCATGGTTATGCAGTGAGGAAGGTGAAGTTCTCGCCTCACAGGATGAGTGTAATTGCATCGTGTTCATATGATATGACAGTTTGTCTATGGGATTATATGGTTGAGGATGCACTTATTGGAAGGTATGATCACCATACAGAGTTCGCAGTTGGTGTCGATATGAGTGTGCTTGTCGAAGGGCTTTTAGCTAGTACTGGATGGGACGAGCTTGTTTATGTTTGGCAACATGGGATGGACCCAAGAGCACCTTGAAATAGAGAGGTCTAGACGTCTGGTCATTGTCGTCGTTGTAGGTGTTGTGAAATCGTTGGATTTCCATTATATCTAAGTTGGTGATGAAGATCTCGTCGAATAAAACAGGCACTGTATACTGAACTGAATGAAATTGATTTTTTTTTTTTATATATATTTTTTTGCTGCAGTGAACTGTTTATAGAATTCAACAATATTTGATAGTACGATTCAGTATCATTTAAATAAATGTGCATATTACTCGTGCTCTTCTTGATTCCCTGAGCTTATACACGAACTATATTCATGGTGTTTATGGATTGTATGAGATTTAAGCTCGGGAAACGGTTGAATTTGCCTGCGGTGTGAAAGAACCTTTTTTAATTAGTTAATTATACAAGATTATATATGTACAAAATATCAAGTAGTAGAATTGATCTTCAAAAATTTTGATCAGAAAGCAAAAGCAAAACATCTCGGTAGCCGGTAGGTGATGCGTATAATATTACACAACTCATTAAGAAAGTATTAAAAATGTTAGAATCTTGCATATTATACTGTTTAACATTAAATGTCAAACCGGCTCGTCGATTCTTATACTAATTCTGCTAACGTTAATGAAACCCATATGATTAGCATGGGGGATGGGGGAGGAATTCTTGTGTATGTACATGATAGTACGAAATGAACTTCATGCTCCTTTGATTGTTAGGTATTGAATATACTAACTAGTCAAATTTTGTCAACTCCGAAAATTAGACAGGAAACCAACAAGCCAAGTATCAGAACATTGGTACAGCATGGAATAACTATACTACATATTACAAAAATAAATGGTAAAAAGTAGTAGTTGTGCAGATTGAGGATAAATTTAGGAACCCATGACGTAGATAATTCCAACATATTTTGCTTAGACCTAAAAAAAGCTCCTATCACAAGAACACAATATCATGAAAACCAGTAGGCTGAGATAAAAACCAAAATTATTATAGTTGCTAAGGATTTTCCAATAAAACTAACAATGAATCTAATGGAGTGGAGAAAAATGACTCATGTAGCGATTTTATCAAGAAAAAGATGAAAACGAGGTAGGTATTCTTGAGCTGACTGGTAGGTTATATTTCAACCTTTATACCACTTGTTACAAGGTACAAGATTCATAAACAAAATAATGGGAAGCTTAAAGTCCAACCATTTTCCTTTCATATTTCTTCTATCTTCATTTTATCCAACCTCGATGATCTGGTTCCGGAGAAAAGATTCAAAAAATGGGAGGAGAAATATGGAAAGGTCTACAAAAGTGCACAAGAGGCAGGAAAATTTCATATTTTTAATCTGAAATATATGTTTTTATATAATTCATCATCCGCAGGGCACACGCTCGGATTGAACAAATTTGCTGATATGAGCAATGAAGAGTTCAGGCAGGTGTATACACCGTTAAAAGAGAAAGAATCCCTTTTACAAAAGGATGAGAAATCAAATGAGGGACTTGCAGAGAAAGAACGGGGAAATATCTAGTGAAATTCTTTGGATGGGAGGAAGTCTGGTGCTGTGACTGGAGTTGAGGATCAAGGCCAATGTGGTGAGTTTTCTTATTTTGCGCATTTTTTCTTTTGTTCTTGGAGACTATTTTTGTTGGACTTTGTGGAGCCTGATCCTACTGTATATGTGGACTGCTGATTGACCTTGTTCCCTTCTTCGCTACACTGAAAATCTGCTAGTCGATAATTTGTTTTGCTTGTTTTATATATTCAGTCTGTTTGTTATTGCTCTCATAAGAAGAGATTAGGACTTTACGCTTTACAATTTTTACGGATTCATGCAGGTGTTAATTGGTTCATGATTGATGATTAACCACCCATCTAGTTCTTTAGTCTTTTGAACCACTCTGCTGTGAAGCTGTCGTGGGCAAATACTAAAACTGATCCTTGAAGTTCTTATAAATAACATTCAAATCAACAGTAGAGCAATGTAACTGTACGCCAAAAGTTTCAACAAAACCTGAGAAGCCTTTTCTGATTCCGCATAATCTTCTTCAATAACTTTTTGTCAGTACGAGAGAATTGGATCCAAGATCTCCTTCCCTCAGTCCCTGTGGATTCTTTTTCTTCTGAATTTCACTATACTAATTCATTTCTACTCAAATTTAGAAGAAGAAGTAACTTTCTTGGTATAAACCAAGGTTCTATTTTGATAGTAGACTGGATTGACCGCCCAACAGTTCAAGCTAAAAGATGCTTGAGCCATGGGAAGGCTGAGCACAGACGCTAAAAATCATGCTTAAGGCAGTGCATCAAGGCACCCTAGGTTACATAGGTTTACATGCCGACAATTTTTACAGGAAGCTGTTGGGCATTTTCCTCAACTGGAGCTATCGAAGGAATAAGTGCAGTAACCACCGGAGAACTCATTATCCTTTCCGAGCAAGAACTTCTGGACTGTGATTCAACAAATTATGGCTGTGATGGAGGAATCATGGACAATGCTTTTGAATGGGTTATAGACAATGGTGGCATAGATACAGAGTCTGACTATCCCTATACTGGCATAAATGGAAAATGCAACGCCACCAAGGTCTGATTTATCTTTGTAATGTACAATAACTGATGCCCTAGTACTTCCTAAGTCGACCTTTTAAATTCAATTTCATCTCTAAAAACTGTGCAGGAAAAAATAAAGGTTGCCTCAATTGATGGCTACACAGATGTTGAAGAAGAAGAAAGTGCCCTTTTTTTTTGTGCTGCTGTCAAGCAGCCTGTCAGTGTAGGGATGGCTGGCTCATCACTCGATTTCCAATTGGGACCGTAACCCTTCCAATTGTATACAGGGGCATATCTATTAATCCGATTTCCATTTCGTTTCTATATCTAATTTTCTCGAACTGTGTTTTACCTAATTGTATTGTACATTTATGCATTGATCTCATGTTGACCTAATATTAGGGGTATATCTTGTGTATACTATACATGTTTTTAGTTGCCATAATTTTATTACTATGTAAAGGATTTTACGGATGTCGTTTCTTGTGTGATGATCCATTTAGTAGGGCTTTTGCTTCTTGTTTAATCACCTTGGATAGCTTCTACAAGCTCTTCACACTGGACAAAGAAACCCGTTTGATAGGGCATGTGTTTATGCTTTTTTGTAAAAGAGTTTCATAAGGTAGTCACATTGGACCAACTTCATCTAAAAAATCCTTTAATAAGACAAAGCACTATCATAAAATTATACAAACAGGTTTTAAAGCAATTTCTTAGCCTTAAAAACAATTTTTGACTTTTCAAAAATATTGTTAAAAAAAGCCCAAAATACTTTAAAAAATTATCCAACGTGTCAAAAAATAAATTTTTAATCTTATAAACAATTTTTAACTTTTCAAAAGCCCTGTCATAGCATGCCCTTTATAGACGTAGCACATATTGTAAGTGAATTACTATAAATATGTGTCTTCTTTGATTTGTTTTGATTCTCGTTTTGTTTTTTATTGTTCTTAATGGCCTCTCTAAGGCATGGGGTATTTATGACGGAATATGCTCTAGTAATCCCAATGACATCAATCACGCGGTGTTGATCGTAGGATATGGATCTGAAGACGACAAGGACTATTGGATCATCAAAAGCTCATGGGAAACAAGTTAGGGGATTATGGGATATGCATACATTTGAAGGAACACTAAGCTCAAATATGGTGTATGTCTCAATGGCTTCTTATCCCACTAAAGATTCCTCTTCACCATCTCCATTTCCACCTCCGGTTGTTCCACTGCTCTTTCCGCCTTACCGTCCAACACATGAGATATGTTGTTGTCTTTATGAATTTTATAATTTATGCCTAATCTATGGCTGTTGTGTGTATGAAATAAAGTTTGCTGTGAGGGCACTGAGAACTGCTGCTCTAGCGAATATCCCATTTGTAATGTCGAAAAGGGCCTCTACCTAAAGGTATGCTCTTAAATCCTAGTTTTATACAAATCTTGATCTTCTTGGCATGCTGAGAATAGAATTTTCAAACCTCGGGATACATATGTATCGAACTTTACTGATGTTTTTGATCTAATGTATTTTAGAAACCGAAACTCTTCGAAAACTTTGAATAAAACTAAAAAATTAGAATCGTGCACTAATTAGTTCCTAATCTTCTTTATAATTTTCTTCTTTCCTAGAGCCGTGTTGATTACATGGGAGTGGCAGCTAAGAAAAGAAAAATGGCAAAACACAAAGTTCCATGTAACAAAAACGAAGAAACATAAAAGGTTCAATGGAAGAGGAATCCATTTGCTGCAAATCGCTGAAAATGACGATTAAAAGTCATCGTAAAATCGTCTACTAGAGTCATAAAAAGTTATCATAATAGAGTAACAACGGTAGTAAAATAATTTACTAATGTGAAGTGAATCAAGTGATGTTTTAAATAAAAATATTAGAAGTTAATAATAAAAACTCTTAAGAAATGATAAGGGCCCTAAAAATAAATCTAAAGAAAAAATGTTGAATATTTTAATTAAAAAATCATTATTAAATAAGAATTAGAGCAATTATTATCTGTTTAAAGTCATTTGGATTGGAGGGAGATGTTAAAAGGCAGACACGAGAGTGGGACCCGCACCACCAATCATCATTTAAAAAACGCGGGAAATCTTGCCGGCGGTTAACCGTTTACCAGTTTTCTTACAACCCAAATGGGACCCATTTAAATATGTCAAAAATAAAATAAAACAATAATTATACAAGTAATAAGAAAGTGGATGTCAATACAAGGAATTATACCTTCGGGTCCCTTAATAATTGCTATAATAGCAGATTGATCTTCAACTTCTAAAAAGAGTAAATTGATCCCTAATCTCTATCAAAATTTCTCTTCATGTGACCCTTGCATAGATAAACTAATTTGAGCCACATTTTTTCTTCATT
>CAIGRQ010218780.1:0-13016 GCA_903798375.1 Fraxinus sp. D2006-0159 | reverse complement strand
TCCTAACTGAAAACGGATTAGCATTGTCTTGCAATTTAAGTGGTTACGCCACAAGTGCATATTAAAATTTAAACGAAATGTCTAATGGAAGAAAGTCATGTTTAAAAAAATTTAAAATACGTGGCTGAATAGATTGAAATGATTTGGAGGGCAAAATCACGTTTAAGGGCTATTTGGTATAAATAATAAGTGTATCAAATCTTGATTTTAAGGACTTGACATATGTGGTAATTAATATAGAATGAGTCGTCTAAAAAGAAAAATTTGACACCTTAAAAATTTTAAGACAAGTGTACACAACTTTACAATCGTGACCAAAACTTTAATTTGATTCTTATGAATGGTCGTAGCGATGTCATAATATAATTCAAATTATTTTCGAATTATACAAGATAATTTTATTTGAAAACGATACAACATTTTATTTATTTATTTATTTTTTTGGTCGCTACACTAAATGTCATGAGCATGATCACTCTAAAACTTTAATAAGATCCCCAACATGGAGATCGGGGATCAATTACGTCATATTAGGCTCGGATGCCTCAACATCAACTTCGACATCTTCGTTCTCATCCTCGATATATTTGAAACACGAGCATTCGTTTTAGCCCACCATTATTTATCGAGCTTATGTGCATCCACCCCTAATCGGCGAGCTCTAGGAGTGAATGCACGGGGGCCAATGATGTGGTCACAAAAGATGTACCTCGAGCACGAAGACTTCTGGTGAGTTCCCGTGACTTTTACTTTCGTCATCCTTAGGTTTGAGTTCTAGAGTATTTCCCTTGGCCAAATTTTCCTTCATGCTCAAGCGTGAATAGTTCCCACTTCTTAAGAACTCTAACTCTATCCAAATACTTCAACACAAGAGTCCTAGGTTCAAAAGGAGTCCACCTTGGAAAAGACTACAATTAATGAATGATTAAACTTATGATTGTGGTCCAACACTTATCACATTAGAATTCCTAAAAATAAAGATGTCAAGTCCTGCTAGGAGTGCGCTACCTACACCTATAAATATAAAATCATGGATCATTATTTAGGTACTTTTTTACATATAATTTCAGCACTAAAACTTTTTACATATTCTCTCTCTGACTTAAGTATCGGAGGGGTGATGAGGACGCCTTTGTTTCAGGTACTGAAAGATCACGTTTGTACTTATTCTCAATCGTCAAACTCAAAATTCAACATGTGCAATTTTTGGTAGCAACACACTGACTTGCTACATGACCACAAATTAGGGACCTCAAGTGCAACACATCCCCTCGACGATGGAAAATTTGGAAAGACCATCCCATTACCGGTAGATGTTTGCCTTGGGTGATGGCCCGATGCTTCATCCAGTTTCATTCCTCATTCTCCCTTTCATTGCTGCGAAGAACCTCCGCTAATACGAATATTCTTTTCTTCCCGTATTGCCGTCCAAAAGCCTACAAATTTACTGCACCATCACTTCTTCACCACAAAGTTCCGGGAGTTGCATTTTCTTCACTATCATCGCCGTCATCCATGGAAAACCCTCCTCAAGGCTACAGGAAAAATGTCGGAATTTGCCTTATGAATCCCTCTAAAAAGGTATATCTCTATATATACACGTCATAATTATTATATATAGAGCCGTATTAGATTTAGATGCGTTAATTGTATTGCTTGTTTTAGATTTTTGCAGCTTCAAGGCTTGATATACCAGAATCTTGGCAAATGCCTCAGGTAAGATTCTCCGGTACTCCAAATGGATATCTTGTATTTGGTATTAGATTTCGTGTAAAAAGTTCGATATTTTATTATTAGTATGCAATTATGGATTTATATTATAGTGATGTAATATTTTAAGATTTTTTTAATTCAGAATTGTGTCATTAGATGTTGTCCTGTACTTAATCTGAGGCGTGAATAAGAAAATTGTTCTTCTGCCGCTGGCTATTGCAATATTTTGATGTACTATTCAATGCTTCTGCAGAATTTGTGGGATCTTGAAATAGCATGATTTTTTTTTTCTTCATCCTATGTTACATCCGTGTGTATGTACTAATTTTTATATAGTGTATAATTTTATAGGGTGGAATTGACGAGAACGAGGATCCAAGAAGTGCTGCTATCAGAGAATTAAGAGAAGAAACTGGAGTCAGTTCAGCATATATTATTGCCGAGGTATGGAAGTAAAGTTGGCCTGTAGCATTACTACTAGTTGTATTAAGTTTTACTAGTCTATACGTTACAAAAAGAAATTAATATATGCTTAAAGAATAAAGGGGATTAATAATTTAACTAGGTCCTCGTCTCAATAGAGTTAGCATAATTCTCCACTCATAGCAAGAACATCCACCAGCTATCCTCTCCTTGTAAACGGTATGTGGATGAGTTCATATGTGCATATTAATTATTAAAAGATGTCAGGAAAGAAACTGTATTTTTTAGGAAAAAGTGGGCTAGTATTGAAATGGAAGAGTGATGGTTAAGGTGTAGGATTACAAATCTGCAATGGATCTTGAGGGCAACTAGAAGAAGAGGGGCAGGGAAGTGGAGTGAGCTAGGTGGTGAGATTCCGAGGAATGTGAGATGCTGTGATGCGGGGTTGAGAAAGGGAAATGGATAAGGATGAATGAAGGTAGGGAGTGATGGAGCTGATCGATTTTGTTGGACTAATAATGATGCCATAATGTACTTAGA
The DNA here is from genome assembly GCA_903798375.1 of Fraxinus sp. D2006-0159. NCBI lineage: Eukaryota > Viridiplantae > Streptophyta > Magnoliopsida > Lamiales > Oleaceae > Fraxinus > Fraxinus sp. D2006-0159. Next base: position 10,340 of record CAIGRQ010218780.1, on the reverse strand, counting down.
GGACTATCCAAGGAGGGTAATTTTGGTGGAACGTGCAAAGGTAAGAACCTTCATTAACTCCATATGCTTGTAAGTTGTATGCATGCACGCTTCTGTCTTTTAAATTTTGTAGTGATCCTTCGATGGAAATCTTTGATTCTTGTGAGACTTGCAAAAGTATGGTGCATCAAAAAATGTTGATTTGTAAAACACATCAATGCAAAACTGCATTCATGATTTGTACTTTAGGTCGTGCATTTGCAAGTTCTCGAAAAACTAAAATCTATGTTCATAGAGTTTTAGTTACTTTAATTACGAACTCTTTTTAGATATAACTGCAAAGTTTTAGCAAATAGCAAACCACTATTGAGGTTTTAGGGACATGTATGCTTTTTTTTATTTGTTCTTGAGTGGGGTTAGCCAATGGAAATCGTTCATAAAATGAATTTCTGACATGGGAGTTTAAAGCAATTGTATGGTTTGTTTTTATCCCAGCTTTAGATATGGATGAAAGAAAGAAATCTATTTGTATCTTTTGCTTGCTGAATTTGTTATCAACAAAAACTGTAAATCATTTTAATGAAAATAAAAGTTTCCATTGGCAGCTTTTGTTTGGTAAGTTAGATATTAAATTTGTGAGTTAGCTTTCTGTTTTCTTTCATTAGACTCTGGATCTTTCCAGATCCTTTATTTGTAACTGTGGTTTTTCAAATCTGCATTATTGGGCTGTCCTTATAGAGGAGTCCTGCTGCAGGTGCCACATTGGTTGACATATGATTTTCCACCGGACGTCAGGGAGAAACTTAGGCATCAATGGGGTTCAGACTGGAAAGGTCAAGCACAAAAATGGTGGGTACATCTATGATGTAGGACAATCTTATTATAAATAGGACATAAGTTACTTATTTATAATATGATTTCTTGTTGCAGTAGAGTTTTATTTCTTTTTCTTCTTTCTTGCTTAGAATATTATTTCTCGTTTCTTGATTAGAATATGATTTTGATTTCTTTGAGGATTTTAATATTCTTTCCTTCTATTGGTAAAACTAGGAAATTATGTTGCCTGGATAAACGAAGATTTTGTACAATTTTTCAATGAACCTATTCATTATATTGAAAATATTCGTTACTTATTTTTGAGTTTTTCAACTTATTCTTATTTCAAAAATTTCAATTTCGCTTTCGCACCAAAATTAGTATTAGAGCAAGGATTTTACTTGACATGATGATTAAGGACGGTACTAGTGGAGATAAAGCCATAGACGACTAATTGAGGTTTGAAAACATCGAGGACTGACTTACTGGGCTTGAAAAAACTCTTCAAGATGTTCAGCAGAGCTAAGCTACTCTCATCGAATTTAGACATGGATGGCTACCAGTTCCAGTCGATGACTTGATGATATACCATCTGGTGAAGAGCAACAGCTAACAAATGACCTCAAACTTGTCACCCAGAACCCTAAAGAAATTCGTAAGGACTAGAACCCTATGGTTCGACATTCAACGACCCAAATAGACAGGGTCAATATCAACCCATCATTAAACCATCCCAACAAGCTCAACGACAACCTATCACCGGCTACAAAGAAGCAGACCCTCATTAGAACAACCACAGGCGACGCACCGCCTAATGTTCAAACACGTAACCTTGATGTTCAAAATTCCCGCAATGGCATTAGCAACCACCAATATTAGTGTATTCAAGAACGTGTTCATCCCGTCTGTCGAAGGAATGCAGTCGTCCAAAAACTTCAAAGAGCTGCAGGCAATTTCTGGTAGTCAGAAGGAATTGCCCTAAATTTTCGACAGCAAGGAGCCATCGAACCAAACACTGGTGCATATGGAATGCTCGGGCACCAGCAACATGAGAAAGACATGGGTTTGATTATTTTTTTATTTTTTTTTAAGGATGTAGATGATAGTTACAACTTCCCAAGTATAAGAACTCTATTAGTTTATCCCCAACTCGTGGGCAATGTTGATAATTTCTTTGATTATTTGGAAGTTTTTTATAACCTCCTAGTTTAACTTGTGGTGTACAGGTTAAAACGAGCAAGTTGATATCAAACAATTTAATTACGGAGGATAACGATGTTTATAAAGTATGTTAAGAGATGAAAATTTCTTCAATAGTCATGTGCCTCAGATTTTTGACTATTTTCCTCGTGATTAATTATTTTTCTCATCTTCAAAAAATTTCGAGGACGAGTTATTTGCAAGTGAGGGAGATTCATGTAGGACAATCCTATTATAAATGGGATAGAAGTTTCTAATAGGGTTTATCTCTTTTTCTTCTTCTTTCTTGTTTAGAATAGAATTTATTTCCTTTCTTGATTAGAATATGATTTCTTCTCTTAGATTAGGATTTCTTTTAGATATTTTTACAATTTTTCAAGCTATCTATAAAGCACAAAATTTTAGTAGTGGCTTCTGGTGCTATGCCACTCTACCATTAATTACATTATGCTCTGTTCTTGCATTGGCTGTTACTACTAAACCAGATAAATCTACTTATCGAAAGGAATAAAACTCCACTGATCTTTGCACATAGATAGGAATTCCTGTTGGTTTCTACATCTTTATGGCTACAGATGGATTGGCCCTACACAGATACTTCATACATGTTATGCTAGTGTTCTAGGGAAAGCAAATGCTAAAGGATGAGAGGAAGATAAATGATACAAGAAAGAGCACCCTTTCAAGAGCGTGAGTAAACAAATCTTATTGATATCTGAAAGAGTATCCAAACAAACTTGAATAGTGAATTAGGCTTATCAATTTTATAAAATAGGGAGTCTAATCATATATAAATGAAATCATAGGAGAGGGTAAGAAATTTTTTAATCTAGTTACTGTTTTGTTTTCCAACTGCAGCATAGTCATAACACTTGTGCGGGGACTAGAATATTCTCTTCTTTTTGGATTTGATTAATTATTACTAATTACTTAAATATCTCCTATACATCCTCTCCCTCACAGACACACACCCCAACCCAATAAAATCCTTTTATGTATCAAAAGATGCTTTGTTTTCTGTTTGGACTATACGTCAGCTTATATATCTGACCCTGAAGTGTGCAAAACTTCAGGTTTCTTTTTAAATTCACTGGAAAAGATGAAGAAATCAATCTTTTGGGAGATGGGACAGAAAAGCCTGAATTTGGAGAATGGTCATGGCTGTCACCAGAAGAAATAATCAATCTTGTCAGTCCTCTCTTCTAACATTGAACAATCTCTCGAATCAACTTTTTTGGTCTTTTCCTGTAATACTTAAAATTTAACCATGTCCATTTCATTGCAGGCAGTGGATTTCAAGAAGCCTGTGTATCAGGAAGTTATGACAGCTTTCTCTCCACATCTTGAGTAGAACACTAAAGGTCGATTTTTGTTCAAGGAACTGTTTTTCCGCCGATTTGTCATATCATAGCAATTTGTGTATATGCAAGGCCATCAACTCGACTAAGATTCATGTATAATATGACTTAGAAATGATGGGCAATTAACAATTTCACTCCAAGGAGATTTTTATGTGTTCCTAATATTTCCATTGTCATTGTTTGCTAGCATGGAAAATTTGCACTCCTATTCCAGACGGCTTCGTTTGAAGTCAAATTTTCATTTGTAATTTTGAGACAGATTATGGAATGTCAAATAGGATTGTTGAAAGGGCATATGGTTTAAATCTTGCTCTCTATTGTCTAATTATTATATATTTGTGGTAAAGTAGAATGCAAGGCATGATCTTTGTCCAGTCATAACAATTTGGGTATATGCAATGGTATTTCTTCATTGACATATTGTGATCAAATTCCAAATGTGAAGAAACATAGGTTTTTTCTTCTTTTTGCTAAGCTTAGAAGTAAATTAAAACTTTTGAGGAAATTTCTACTTTCAAATATGTGTGATTATGCCATTTTTCCTTTTTAACTAAAAATGTTACTTATTTCACAAGGTAAAATTTACTTAAGAACTTAGAGAGAGATCTAGTGATGGAAACGGGGCGAGCTACCCTAGTCCCACCCCACCCCGTCCCGCCACACCACTCCCTCACCCCGCCCCGTCCCACCTTAGATGGGACAGGCCGGGGCGGGTTCGGGGAGTGGGCTTGCCCCGTTTCCTGTCCTATTTAATTTTTTTTTTACAAAAAATTCCTGTTAATTAAACTTTTTTATTTTATTTTAAATTTTTTTATTCTTCACGGGATGGGGCACCCCCTCCTCGTCCCACCAACCCGTTGGGCGGGTTTTTTTGGGGCGGGGCAGCATTGGGGCAAGGCGGACGGATTTTTTTGCCATCACTAGAGAGATCCTAACCTAGCAACAAGGAAGAGGGTTTATGTAACATAGGTAAGTGATTATAGTACATTTTCCGACCATCTATAAAGTCATAAAGCAATGGCTTTGCAAATAAACATCATCCACAGATATCAGTGGCAATATTTGGTAGTTTTAGACAATTGATTTCCTTGAAAGTAGAAGCAGATGGTGGCAGAGAATCAAAAGAGAACAAGAATCAGAAAGAGGAAGGAGAGACGTTCTTCTTTCAACTATAACAGCTCCTATTATAGTTTTATTCATGGAAACAATACATAAATAAGGTATTTACTCTCACCCAATTCAAAAATACAAAGACAGGTTTCAAATTTCAAAAATCAGGTTTTTTAAATTTTTTATTTATGAAATAATAATAATTAAATCAATGTATTATTAAATATTTAATTCTAATATAATATAATTAATCCACCCCACTGCCACCACCCCTACAGCTCCGGTGACTATTCTGACAATCTTTTCGGTGACCACTCTTCTCCGACGATTATTTCGGTGACTGTTCCGATGATTGTGGACTAGTTCGATGATCGTTTCGCTGCCGCTTTATTCCGACGACTGCTTCGATTCAAAATATATTAATGTCACAGATCTATGCAATTTGGTCACAATTCAAAAAAAAATTAGGTCACAATTCAAAAATTTTAAAGGTCACAATTTGTTCATCAATCACAACTTAAAAATTTTAAAGTCACAATTTGTTCATCGATCACAAATCACAAAATTTGCAAGTCACATTACTTATTTTATGGTCACAAACACAACTTATTTTATGGTCACAAAACATCAAATTAATTAATCAAAAATTATATTAACTATTTTGGTCACAATTTATCAAATTATGAGTCAAGTTAATACTTTTTAGGTCGCACATAATGTTTTGGTCACAATTTTATCTATTTCATTGGTCATAATCAACCAAAACCACCGCCACGCCCACACTGCACCACCTCGACACTATCTCCACCATCAGCACCACCCCCATCGTCGCCCAATACCAACATTAACATCTCATACAAACCAACACCACAACCTCCCAACACCAGTCACCAACACCGCCAACACGACCGCACCCACTGCCAACCGCACGTACAACAAAACCTGACACCCCACCGCCGCACACACGCACAAAATAACTACGACCACCAATCCGCAAACGCCCCGATCCACCGTCCATACCACGACGCCGAACTAATTACGACCATTCTGCCGCACCTCCACCGCCGCCGCACCCACGCTATCACACCCATCGGAACTGCCTCCGCGCGCACTCACACGCACCCAACCGCACCCACGACAACACAAACACTGCACCACTCAAAAATCAAAACAAAAAAAGGACATAGACGAAATGAGGAGAAGAAATCGACGGCGTTGAGAGACGGGAGAAGAGAAGAAAGTGGAGAGGATATGGGTATTTTAGGGTTTGGTTGGGTTAGATAGGGCAGGGGAGTGTATATAAATTAATTTATATTGTATATATAGATATAAAATTAAAATTAAAAAAAATGTTTTTAAATTATTAATTAAAACTTGATTTTTGCAATGTGAAACTTGATTCATGATTTATGAAAATGGTATTCTAAAATCAGGTTTAGGTGTTCCTCATTATTTATTTATTTTTTTGCACTGGGCTAATGTCCAAGACTGCACCTAGTTTATGAAAAAAATAACTAGGCTTGGACAGTTCGGTGCTAAACCTCACGTTTCACGGGTGCCTTTTTTCTAGCACGTAGAAAGGACATTGTGCAACAATAGTCTACACAGCTAAACTACATTCCGCTTATTCTCAGTAATTTTGGAACAAAAGAAAATTTGAAGAAAGTTTTACAACAGAGGATTTGAATGTAGTGAAAATGGCTTATTCATTGATTGATTGATGAAAGTAATAAATTTTTATTACAATTGCTGATGTGGATGGCTAACACAACTGACTTTGACAAGATTTTCGAATACCAACTATCCTGCTTAAGTAATAAAAACCTAAATGACGTTAGTGGACATTACTCATTAGGGTCATTATAACTTAAATTAATTTTTGCAAAATGCAAGTGAAGTTGGGGGAAATTGCGGCTGTCAGTGGGTCAAGACTCAAGAGGCTAGGTATAACTGCGATCCTTGACATTTTCCCCATTTGTTTTGTCGACAAATTAAAGAAAGATTTATATCAGAAGATTTGAATGCATCGAAAATAGTTTGTTCATTGATTAATGAAAACAATTAATCAAAATTTCTGGTGCATAGAGGAAAATTAGAAAGCTTACCAATATACTTTGAATACCAACTACCCTCTATAATAGCTTGAGTAAAAAATTTAAGCTGAAATGAACTTTTCCTACCCAACAATATGTTTTTTTATTTTTTAATTAAATTCCTCTTTATGTATTTTAAACGTTTATAGAATATAATTTCATTTAAAAATTATTTAATATATCTACTTGGTAATCATAAAAATATTATCGTTGAAAATGTGGCTCGTCAAACCAACCAACCAAAGTAGACTCTGTAGGCTGAGCTCATTATTTTTGCAAAATACAACTTTCTCTACATTCGTAATTGTTGTTTCAGAATTTGACACTAATAGCACCAAAATAGCTAGATAGTGATTTTATAAAAACACTTATCCATGATTATTTGTTTTTGTGTTCTAGACCTTTAAAATATGAATTTAAGATACTTTCTAAAATTTTATTATAACTATGTTCTAATTTGAGCCCAGTTTGGTGGAAATTAAAATCAAATTTTTAATATATTTTGATAAAAATTGATGAAATGTATAGTTAAAAAGTTGATTGTCTCATCAAATATGTAGTTAAAATTAATTCGTGACTTTAATTTTGATAAAAGAATTAATTTAAAATTTTACTAAACTCACGTGTTTAAATCTTTGAAATTAGCTTTTTTCTATGCTTTATATATTGAATTAATCTATATGTAAACTATTATGTAAAACATTTGGTACACGTAGCATCTTCCTTATATATTTCAGATGGGTTACATTTGTTCAAGTCACTAAAAGTAGGGAAAATGGCAGTCGAGGTATCAAACCTTTCAATTAGTTACAAACTTTATCCAAACCTTTCATTGTACCATCCATGGTACCAAACCTTTAAAAAAATCGCAGCTCAAGTACAAAATAACGGTTTCCGTTAGTTTGACCTCAAAAATCGTGAGTTGACCCAGAAATTAAAAATCTAATAATTTTATCCAAATAAGGTAAGAACATTTTGGACATAATACATTTCCATATTATATAAAAAATTTAAAAAACAAAAAACAAAACCACTACCCCCACCCCACCTTCATTTCCTTCTTCTCCAACCCCAAAACAAAACAACCACCTCCCAACAGTCGTCACCACATCTTGCACCACAACCTTAATGTCACCCAACGCTACCTCAAAATCCAGCACCTCCACCTTAAAAGCAGCAGCTCCCTTAATCAACAACATCTCATCACCGTCACAACGATAATCTATTAAATTAGCCAGCCTCCGATGCCTCAATTTCCCTACTCCCATGCCTCCTCCTACAACCCAAAAAAATCACCGAGCTGAATTATTTTTATCAGACACAAAGCCCTCGAAGTATTAAGAACTAGATCATGAATATACACAAATATACTGCTGTTGTGATAATATAAAACAGCAAACTGTTTAGGGTCTGGCCAGGATAACTTAGGGAACTTCTTGACGGAGATCCACCGACGATTCTGGATGTGACCTTTATAAACAATATTGGCGCCTTTTCGCCGCTTTCGGGGACAATAAATTCAGTGCTGAAGTTATTGGTAGCTGTTTTAAAGTCGAAAAGTGAGAACTCCGAGAAAGACGGGACTCCGGTGGCTTCTATTCCGGGCTCAGGTGAAGCGCCGGTGGTCGGGGCGGTGGGAGTTTGGGCCGGTGGCTTTTGTTTTTGGGGTGTTGTGGTTGGGGAAGAAGGAGATGGGGGTGGGGGTTGGGGTTTTGTTTTTTGTTTTTTGTTTTTTAGATTTTTGATATAATAAGAAAATGTATTATGTCCAAAATGCCCTTATCTTATTTTGAGAAAATTATTAGATTTTTAATTTTCGGGTCTACTGATATTTTTGGGGTCAAACTAACGGAAATTGTTATTTTGGACTTAGGCTGCGATTTTTTTTAAAAGTTTGGTACCGTGTGTGGTACAAATGAAAGATTTGGGCAAAATCTGCAACTAACTGAAAGGTTTGGTATCTCGACTGCAATTTCCCCTAAAAGTATTGCCATATTCTTTCCAAAACTTGAATTCTCCGGTAATTAGAATTAAGTGGGATTACATACCTAATTTACATAAAAGTTTTGAGGGCTCATTTTCAAGATTTTTAGTTGAACGAAGTGAAAAATCAAAGGGAATGCAACGTTATGTTAAAATTTCAAGTCATTTGGGGCTGTTCTTTTTGTGTTTCAATTTTGTATTTTGAGTTTTGAATTCATTTTGGACTTTGTGTTTTAAGTGTCCATTTTGAGATTGTTGAAAATGTGTTCTTTTTAGCATTTTAAAAAAATGTTTTGAAAACACCTAAAACGCGCTTTTGAAAATTTTGATTTGATTATAATTGAAAACACTCAAAACGACAAATTTGTCGTTTTGAGCTTTATTTGTAAATTTTTAACTTATTTTCAAAAAAGCGTTTTCAAAAATAGGAAAGAGAACGCCTTTTTACTGTTTTGAAAAATCGAAAATAGAAAACGATCTGAAAACGGTAAAGAGAATATGCCCTTAAATATTTGATAATAATTTAACGTAAAAAATTATGCGATGTTCCTCGTAACAAGGTTGATGTATTCAGGTATGAATCTTAAATGAGCAATTTGATTTGTATAAAACTCAAATTATTAATATTTGAGGTCCCATATTAAAATATCATTCTTATTAAGATAAGTAGTTAATACATTTTTTTAAATTTATATATTATTAAATTACAAGAATGATAAGTGATTTTAACTTTATTTTATTTGACACGTAGTTTAATACTTTATTTTTATAATTTGTTTAATATAAATAATCGAACCCGAACCGAATCAATAACCAATGATTCCATTTGCAAGATTTACATTGATACTAGGTTTGATTTTCGTTAGAATCGAACCGAATCGAATCAAATCAAATCGAACCGCGTCCACTCCTGATAAAGATAAGTACACTCACAATCAATGAAAGCAACATATTTTGCAGCTAACCCTATTAGGAGCAAATAAGTACACTGGTAGTGGAAAAGAATTACTTATTTTTAGGGACACTTGGGGCCACCTCTCTTTGTCTTCCAGTTATTATAGCAAGGACAGAACTGCTTGTTTCCATAAGTGCCTGGAGGCACACATAAACACTTTGCACAGCATTTCTGGCAGAAGAACATACATGGCTTCTTGAAAGCCGTCTTCGAGCATCTTGCGCCACAACGAGGCGCGCACTCTGCGAGTTGAAAAAGGATACGATAAGGCGGATTACGCATAGTATTGGACAATGAAACAAAAAATAAATTATTTAAAACTCATTGGTTATTCATACAAAAAATACGTATAGCATCTAACACTTGTCCGGGGAGCCATTTTTACCGAATTTTAATTTGAAATGTAGCCATTATATAGTAAATTTCAAGAGGCAGCGCAACATGAATTGACTGCATTTCTCCAATCTATATCTGTGATATTACTTTAATACCTCTCTGTAAAAACACCACCTCACTCTAGTCTACACCATAGTACAAAGGGCATTTTTGGTATTGTCTTTCTACAATCCCAATCAATTATTGAGAGCTTGTTTGGTATGGATTAAAATCGGATTAAAATTGAAAATTAGTCGTTATTGTTGACATTTATTAGATGAGTGAGACCCAATAATAGTTATATTTTCAATTTTAATTGGATTTTAATCGGTAGCAAACAGGCTCTGAGGCTTTCTGAATTCATGCAATGTGTAATGGCTACATTTTGGATTAAGGGTATGTTTGAGTCATATTATTTTGAAATAGTAGATTGAGAATTTGTGACTCAAAAAGAAGGAAAAATTATTG
>CAIGRQ010218729.1:0-11861 GCA_903798375.1 Fraxinus sp. D2006-0159 | reverse complement strand
TCCCCTATAAAAAGCTTACCGATGCAGAAATTCAGGTCAAAAGGGAGAAGGGTTTGTGTTATCGTTGTGATGAACGATTCACTATTGGCCATCGATGCAAGAACAAGGAACTCCAGGTACTGGTTATTCGGGAAATGGAGGACAGCGTTGACCCATCAGATTTATTGTCGGGCGGCGAAGGGGGTATCACCAACGGTGAATCTAGTGCCGGCGAGGATGACGCTCAGGGACTGGAGCAACCGGTAGAACTCTCTATCAATTCTGTGGTAGGGCTGACAACACAAGGTACGATGAAATTGAAAGGGGTGCTGGGTAAAAAAGAGGTAATAGTGTTGGTCGACAGTGGTGCTTCCCACAATTTCATCTCAGCAGACTTAGTCCAGCAATTGGGTTTCACTTTGACGGGCACCGTGAGCTACGGGGTAGTGATGGGCACGGGATTAACAGTTAGAGGAAACAGTATATGTCGACGTGTGCCTCTGAGATTGCCGGGGTTGTTGGTAGAAGAGGATTTCTTACCATTGGAATTAGGCAGCTCAGACGTCATACTGGGGATGCAGTGGTTAAGGACCTTGGGAAAGATGCAGGTGGACTGGAACACCTTAACTATGTCGTTTGCCATTGGAGGAACTAAAGTAACGCTACAAGGGGATCCCAGCCTCAGCAGGACACCAGTGTCACTAAAGGCTATGTGGAAGGCTTTCAAGGAACAAGGTGAAGGGGTTTTTCTGGAATTGGGAAATGTCACAGTCAGTCGCAACCCCATTCCGCCGGATCACTCTCAGGCCGTTACAGAAATCCTGGAGGAATATAATTCAGTTTTTAAAGACCCCGAACAGTTGCCACCTGAGAGAGAACAGGACCATGCTATCACCTTGAAACAGGGAGCAGAACCGGTCAGCGTGAGGCCATACCGTTATCCGCACTTTCAAAAGAACGAAATTGAGCAGTTGGTGAGGGAGATGTTGGCTGCAGGGATCATACGGCACAGTACCAGTCCGTTTTCAAGCCCGGTGCTTCTTGTGAGAAAGAAGGATGGGAGTTGGCGGTTTTGTGTAGATTATCGAGCATTGAACAAGGTCACAGTTCCGGACAAGTTTTCGATTCCAGTCATTGATGAACTACTAGATGAGTTAAATGGAGCCACAGTATTTTCGAAAATTGATCTTAAGTCTGGGTACCATCAGATTTGAGTGAAGGCGGAAGGTATTCCTAAAACGGCTTTCCGGACTCACGAAGGCCATTATGAGTTCTTAGTCATGCCCTTCGGCTTGACCAATGCTCCCGCCACTTTTCAGTCCCTGATGAACTCAATTTTCAGAGAGCATCTCCGGAAGTTCGTGTTGGTTTTCTTCGATGACATTCTAGTATATAGCCGTACCGAGGGGGAGCATCGAGACCATTTGCAGAGGGTCCTACAGATTTTAGTAAACAATCAGCTCTTCGTAAACAAAAAGAAATGTTCATTTGGGCAAACAGAGATCGAATATCTTGGGCACATCATATCAGCAAAAGGGGTGGCAGCAGACGAATCCAAAATTTCGGCAATGAGAGATTGGCCGAGACCTCGAACCCTTAGAGAGCTGAGGGGTTTTTTAGGGCTGACAGGGTATTACCGGAGGTTTGTGGAATCCTACGGGAAGATAGCATGGCCACTCACTCAACTACTGAAGAAGGATAGTTTCGCTTGGAGTGACACCGCAGAATCTGCCTTCACTAAACTAAAAGACGCAATGACGACAGTACCTGTATTGGCACTTCCGGATTTTTCACAACCCTTCGTGATTGAGACAGATGCTTCAGGGCAGGGTTTAGGGGCTGTTTTGATGCAGAACCAAAAACCCATTGCCTACTACAGCCAGGTTCTTCCGCTCAGGAGCCAAAATAAGCCAATTTATGAGAGGGAGCTCATGGCTATCGTGTTGGTAGTACAAAAATGGCGGCATTATTTGCTGGGGAGGCGTTTCGTGGTTAGGACGGACCAAAAGAGTCTCAAATTTCTCCTGGAGCAGCGTCTGGTTAGTATGGAGTATCAAAAGTGGCTTACAAAATTGATGGGGTTCGATTTCGACATCGAGTACAAACCGGGGCTGGAGAATAAAGCTGTCGACGCATTATCCCGACGCGGTTCCACAGCCATCTTGATGGCTCTCAGCATATCCAGTACATTGCAATTAGAGGAAGTGATAAAGGCAGTAAAGGAAGACCCGGCCTTGAGTCAAATCATAGCTGCTATTCAGAGGGACCCTTCAGTCTGTCCAGGTTATGCATTGGTTGATGGAGTTCTACCGTACAAAGGGAGAATCACCCTGCCTAAAGACTCTCCGTGTGTTTCTTTAGCTTTGCAAGAGGGACATGACAGTAAACTGGGTGGTCATGGTGGTTTTCTTAAAACTTACAAGCGAGTGGCAGAAACATTTCATTGGTTGGGGATGAAGAAGGATATCAGGGAGTACGTAGCGGCATGCGAGGTATGACAACAACATAAATATTCTACCTTGGCACCAGCTGGGCTGCTACAGCCACTACCCGTGCCGGAGAAAGTGTGGGAGGACATCTCCATGGATTTCATAGAAGGATTACCTAAGTCGGAGGGTGTGGACTCAATCCTGGTAGTGGTCGACCGACTGAGTAAATACAGCCACTTCATAGGTCTTAAACATCCCTTCACAGCTCCAACAGTAGCGGCGATCTTCATCAAGGAGGTAGTTCGTTTGCACGGTACACCAAAATCTATCGTAACTGATAGGGACAAGATATTCATGAGCAAATTTTGGGGCGAGTTGTTTCGATTGCAGGGGACTAAACTGAAGTATAGTTCAGCCTATCATCCCCAAACCGATGGACAAACGGAAGTGGTGAATCGAGGGGTAGAGACTTACCTACGCTGTTTTACTTCTGCTAGATCAAAGGAGTGGTTCCGTTTCCTTCCCTGGGCTGAGCTATTGTACAACACTTCCTTCCACGTGTCTGCACAGCTTACTCCTTTCCGTATAGTTTATGGACGGGATCCCCCCCCTCTATTGCGCTTTGAAAAAGGGACAACACCAATGTCATCCTTGGACCAGCAGTTAGCAGAAAGAGAGAGACTTTTGGATGAGCTTAAGGTGCATTTAGCTCGAGCCCAGCAGCAAATGAGGGTGTCAGCAAATAAGCATAGAAGGGAGGTCGAACTTGAGACAGGAGACATGGTTTATTTGAAAATGCGCCCTTACCGTCGCAAGTCCCTGGCGCCTCGATCCAATGAGAAATTGGCCCCCCGGTACTATGGACCGTTTAAAGTTTTAGCCAGGGTGGGGAAGGTTGCCTACCGATTAGAGCTGCCATCGGGATCTCAAATTCATCCGGTGTTTCATGTTTCTCAACTGCGCAAGGCTGTGGGTGAACATCATTTTCCTTCTGAGCTGCCTGCGAATTTGCGAACCGATGGAGAGTTACTAGTAGATCCTGAAAGTGTGCTGGGAGTCAGAACCAACCCTCTGGAAACAGCAGATTGTTTGGAAGCATTAATCCAGTGGAAAGGGCTTTCACCTTTGGAAGCTACTTGGGAACCATTCAGCCTCATCACTCAACAATTTCCTACTTTCAACCTTGAGGACAAGGTTGCTGAATTGGGCGGGGTAATTGATAAACCCCCNGGGCTTTCACCTTTGGAAGCTACTTGGGAACCATTCAGCCTCATCACTCAACAATTTCCTACTTTCAACCTTGAGGACAAGGTTGCTGAATTGGGCGGGGTAATTGATAAACCCCCAATCAAATATACTTATTCTAGAAGAAACAAGAAGAATGGGGAATGGGGGAGGCAGTAACGAATTCCCTTGGAAAGGGAGGTGGGGCTACCAAAATTCTGTTAGGAAAAGGGTATAAGTGTAATAAGAGAGTAAGTGTTGAGGGCATTCTGATTATTGAGTGAAATAGTAGTGTGGAGAGTCACAGTCCTCTGAATACGGCTGCTGGCTATTTTATTTTCATGTTATGTAATTCCTTTTTTTGAGAATCAGTGCTAAATTCCATTTCTGTTCTTATCAATTGCATTACAGTTTGAATCCCTATTGTAGCTCCTATCAAAGTGCTCGTGGTTTTTTTTCTGACATGTTACTTTTCTGATTATTTTTTATTAACATTGGTTATTCAGTGTAGTCTAGCTCAATAAATACAAGCTTTATGGAATAGGGCTCTTGCTGCTATTGAGCTTTCTTTCTTTTCTTGTTCCCGTCATTTTCTTTTGCATCTGTTTTTTTTTTCCTGATTTCAGAGTATAATTTTCAATCTTCTTTGTTGACTATCAGAGTATAATTTTCAATCTTCTTTGTTGACTATTACTATATTTTCTTAGTGAAACTTCATCACTTCACTTTTTCTTCTCTCATTTGTGGTGATGCAGGAGGACTGTATTCAACCGCTTGCTAGAAATAAAATAATTTTCAAGGTTCCTAGTCAATGGACTTGTTTACGAACTTGGAACTTCCAACTTCTCATTCTTCTGTGCCATGTGTAGCTCTGTTGTTCAATCTCTCATCTCTAGAACAATGCATGGAAATTGTCGAGTTTAATTATTGATGGTGCCACTGTGGTCTATGATAAATGCCTAGATGATATTTAAATTCTAAAATATTTATCTTTGTATTCATATTTCACGAATCAATTTTTTTTGGGGGGGCACTTTGAGTAAAACTAAAACGTTGAAAAGTAAAACAAATGTTGTGCTATTCTAAGTATAAATGAAGAAAAGATGCAACCTTGAAATTTGCATTAAAATAGATTTGCCTTGGGAGGGAAGGGAGGGCAAGATAATGTGCACTCCTCCACATTTTCTTATACACGATGGTCATCTAATGCTGTTATTTTCGTTATGCACGTGCACAACCACCTCCCCTCGACTAAGTTTGGATCTGCATATTCGTATGGTAGAAACCTATTATGTTTTGTCATGATCTTCAAATGGAAGTTGTGGATCACATGAACAGATATTTATGAATCTAAAGGTGACATCACGAAAGAAACAAAATTTTGAAGAGTTGTGGTTGGGTTGTGTTATATTCAATATATCCAGACACTTAGATTGTTTGCATAAATTGTATGAAGATTTAGTTTTCTTGCCTGGGGCCACTTGAATATCAAATATCGTTTTGAATCTGTTTGATGGGTAGTAAATGCTTTGTGTTCAATACCATTATTGATTGCAAATTGATTTCCAAATGATCATTTATAAATGTAAAGGTTAGTTGTACCAGCATTGTTTGGTTCTTGAAAACAAGTTGTCTTTTTGCCAATGTGTAAACGACTCAGTTCTCCAGTGGAGAATTTATACTTCATTTATAATATTTATTCTCTATTTGGAGGTTGGTAACATAAAGAAAGACAGTCTGATTTAGTGGAATTCATATTTATTGAATCATTAAAGAAAGAATTCTATTTTTATATTTTGGATTGTCTTTTGTGGGTGGCACGACAAGCACGGGATAGCCACCCCTCTGTCAAAGAATAAATGGAAGAAATGATATTTTGGCATGTCTTTATCAAAAAGCATAGAGGAAAAGGATTCCTTTGCTAGAATGTGTATTCGACTATAAAATGCCAGATTCACACTACTAGATTCAACCCGACCAACGAGCGTGATGGAGGATTGGGCTCACTTTGCCTGTGGTGCGAAAATGTTGACTTCGACCAGCCGTGCCGTGGTCCAGCCCAACCCATTGGGTCCCACCCACTACACTAAATGCAAGAGTTAAATGCGAACAGTTTATGAAAACATTAACATTCAAGCCAGCAAAACTGAAAAATGTAGTTGTCCAATTACTCCTCAGAAGAGACTTTGAAGGTACTTAAAACGAAAGTCAGCCAATCAGTCAGTCAGTCATCATTGACTAGCCAAAAGAATAAAGAGACACAAGCTATCATCAAGAACAGCCAAGAAAGAGAAAAAGGGCCATTTAAATTTTTATTATTTGTAAGTTGAACACAATATTCATCAACAGATATCACTCCGGTAACAACCTAAATGCACACAACAAATAATCATTAAACTATGGATGGTTGTTGAGAGAGGTTACAGATTATTATTTACACTAATAACCGTGAATTCCTCAACCCATAACCTGCAACTAACGAGGAAAAGAACAAAACAATGTACTGGACACCAAGAAAAATTGGTGCAATCAGAAGAATATTCAAGGGCACGAATATGAATAGTAGAGGCCAAACTTATGTGGACGAACAAATTAAGGCACATACTCAGTCTCGAGGGTTGGTTGCGTCCTCGTCACTGTGGCTGCTGGTGCCTTTGTGCTTCCAACCCTAGTCATTTCCAATGACTCCCCAACCTCTGCAGCCCTCTCCATATGCTGCATTTTCTTTGCCTTCTTATACTTGTAGGCACACAGTACTAGAAGTCCTAAAATAACCAACAACGCCAATCCTCCTAGCACTGACCCAACGATAATCCAGACCTTTGAATTGTTCTTCTTTCCAGCAGTTGACTCGACCACAATAGAGAAATGCCCCTGTTGGAACGTTGTACATGTCTTGTCTGGAAATACATCACTGAAATTGAATCTGCCATTTAAATCAAATGAAACACACTTAGGAAGTGCCCCTTCAGGCAATGATTTAATATCCGAAAACTTTATAGATATGGGCTGACCAGACACGTTCATATCAAGCTCACGCAAGTTTTTGGCCATCAGGTCTGAAGCATCATAAGCTAGAAGACCCAACACAGGAGCTAAATACATGTAACCAGGCAGAGGATAGTAAACTATAGACCGATTCCCCAAGTTTTGGTACACCAAAACAAGCCTTTTAACATATGGCTTCTCAACTACGCCCATGGGAATCTCAAACTCTTTGTACATTCTAACTCCATATCTCCTTAAGCTACCACTCCTTAGCCTCATTGCTGAAACCATAATCCCTGTTAAATTAGAGGGTACAACTCCGTCATAAACACGACCGGTCCTGATCCTAGGGCGAACAAGTGCCTGATAAGCAAAGTCTTGGAGGAGTGCATCTAGTGCCTGAGCATCACCTGTTGAATTAGTTTGAGCCGTGACAACTCTCAGAGAGCAAAACAACAGTATCGTGAGAAGAAGCATCGTGAGACTTCCAAGAAGTCCCATTCGATGCTTCACTGTATTTAAGAATCAGCAAAATGTCAATCAATACAAACCAAAGTCACCCAGGAAAGTGTTGGCAATTATACTTAAGAGATCCAGAATAAGTAAGAGAGCATTACTAAAGTCTAAAGATTTCCCAAATTGGTTCACCCAAAAACAGGCTTCACAATTATATCTCCCGGACTTCAACAATTGATATATTTGCCGAGAATCTGATTCTTCATTCATTAACAAACGGTAAACTGTGTATCAAAAGATTCACATATCTTGTCTTGAACGTCAAAGCAAGTAGAGACGAGAAGCTTTGAACCGTTGCGAAGCAGCAGAGTCAGTGAAGCACTTTTTTTAACCCTTTGGATTCTTTGTTCTGAAAGAGACCTTCAAAAAAAGAACACCATTTTCTTCAATTCTCCGTCAAAAGTAGTTTTAATAACCAAATTGCTTTAAGATTCCTCCCCTTCTCAAACCCAATAACAGATGATTGATTACAATATTCGTGCCGATGTAGATTATTTTTCTTGGACAAAAAGGAAAGAAAATAAATAATTACTCCTTTTTCCAGATCAAAAAAAATACCTTATTTAGTACAGTTTTAATACCCTAAATACCAGCTCGGAGAAATTCAGCAATGCCGACTATACAAACACCACAGGCGCTGAAATGGCTGGAAAATGATGATCTAACCACTGTTTCTCTGCTTGAATTCCAACAATAAGCCAACCGACGGGTCTGAAAACTGTAAGCTTGGCAATTTCCTCTCAAGATCCACCAATTTCTTATACTATAAATGAATATACACTACCAAAACAACAAAAGCGTTTCACTTCTACATACATATTTATAATTTATCCCGCAAATTTCAACATACATAGAAGCATGCTACTCGTATATTTAGAGAGAGAATCTATTCGAATCCCTATATATATAGCCCTGTATGTATGTGCATATTGTGCTGTGTGAGAGATAAGCTTGAAGATGGAGTAGTGGAGACTGGTGAATGAACGGACAGTCGCTAACAGAGAGAAAGTTTTAGAGAGAGAAAGAGGGTTAGTGAGTTGTTTGCCATGTGACTGAGGAGATAGAGAGAGAACGTATTAGCTACTGTACTACAAAAATAAAGTGAATTGATTAGGTTCTCGGACTCGCTTTCCTTGATCGTTTATTCCAAATTTTACATTACTTTTTTCATTAAGGATAAAATTAATTTCTTTATTAATATATTTTCATTTAATGGACATTATTATCAATAAATATAAATAAACTTATTTTTATGAGACAGAGATTTAATTTATTTTGTCGACCTTTTAAAGTTATTAATTTTTGTGAAATTTATTTATTGATTTGTATAAAAAGAATCAGAGTCTTTTGTATACTTACGTGGATTTTAGTTTAAATAATTGTATAAAATAAATAACTTTCGAAGAATATCATCTAAAATAAAAATAACTTAGATCTAGAGTAAAGAGTTTCAATCTCCATCATTCCTTCTCTTCTCATATAATAAAAAAATTTAAAACCCTAATTGGATATATAAATAATCAAAATATAAAAATATGTGATATTATGGTACTATTTGATGAGAAAATAAGGGAATCTCTAATGTTTATTATTATTATTATTATTAATATGTTGACTCTTTAAAAGTAAACAATCAAATTATCAATCAATATATTTAAAATTTAGGGTGTATTTGAACCACATTATTTTGAAATAATGTATTTTGATCTTTTCTTAGTAGAAAATAAACTATGAAAAAAGAGAAAAAAATATTAATTTCTTATTCACGACTCTTTTTTCGTAGAATGCAAGAGCGAAGAGAATACATATTTAGGCCCCGTTTGAGCCACATTTTTTTAGAATGAGAATGAAAAATATAATCATTATTGCCCCCCACACAAGAAATAGAATTCAAAATTAGTGGTTTGATGTGATGGATAACAGTCATATTTTTCATTTTTATGGATGAAAAATGTGGTTCAAACGGGGGCTTTATTTTTCAAAAAATCTTCCAAAATCTCGAGGGTGAAAGTAGACAAATTGTGAAATTTTGTTTTGGTATCCTATGTTTAAAAGCTAGTATTCTACAAATCTATAATATATTAAATATCATATCGAGTGATTGTTGGATATTGTTCAAATTAACGATGATTAGTGATATTTGAAGTGATGGAAGTGGTTAGAGAGAAAACAAGTAAAAACAAAAAATAATAAAAAATAATGAAAGGCTGAAAAATGGTTTGGACGGTGGCTCGGGCTTGTGTTACAATTATAGTGGTCATTTTGTTGAATTGAGTGGGCGGACGCTCAGTACAAAAATTTGCCCGTTGGAATTTTGAATTTTGGTGTCATTTTGATGGATTTTACACTCTTTTAGCTTAGTTTTTGCACCTTTTTGTGCATGATGATTGTAATAAAAAATGGATTAATTTTACTCACTTATGTAAAGTCGAATAAGAATTTGATTGATCCGTTCACTAAACCGTTCGTATGAAAATTAGTGCGAACAACAACCAGCAAGATGTGGTTAAAATTTCATAATTAAATCCACCAATGACGGCACCCTACCGACTATACTAACAAGTATACTTCGGGTTCAAAGGGTAACAACAAGTCATTCAATAAGTGAATAGATTCAACACTTATTTTTTTCTTTTAAACCCTTTCCTAAGTTACAAGTGTTGGTTTTCTTAAATAGGAGGATTCAGTTTTTATAACTACTAGTGAGACACACGTGCAAGGCACGTGCCATATTCTAGTTGACTATGTAATAGTGTAAGTATAAAAAAATTTTGTGTAAAGTATTAATTACATCAAACTTAAACATATGTTGTTAAATGTTTCGAGATGACAACAATGAAAAAATGATGTATTCAAAATAAACAAAAAATGTTCTAAATTCAAACAGGAGTTCAACCAGTTCCCCTGATTAGACTTTTCCTAGCCACATTGACGATTGATCACCTTCACTCATCAATGAAATTGAACATTTTCTAATATATAAGTTTTAGATTTAATACAGTTAAGATTCCAAGTTAATATAGAATCTATGGAAGCACGACTTTTTCCATCATAAATCAACATTTTTGATCTTAAGATCAAGAGTAGGGTTCCATAAGGACCTCAAAATAATTAAGTGCTTTAATGACAAAAGATAACTAATACATTATCAAAATCTACCATAAAACGAAAAAATGGCACCTTGGATTCCTCCTTAACTAGTGCAGCTTAGCAGGAGCAGTTTGGCCGCCGCTTCTGACTCCAACAGCCTTCCCAGGAAAGCTATAACATTATGCATAAAAACATCAAATAAGCAAAACAAATATCAGTACAAACCAAAAGTTAGATGCACTCAAACATAAATAAGTATAGACAGCCAAAAATGGCTTCTTTTGGTCTTTTATCAGAAAAGTAATGAAAATAATATTAGGGGAAAATAAGATTTATTTGTTTTTTTAATGCAGGAGAAATATGCTAATAGTGAATCAAATTTCTATTCGATTAATCTCCTTTCATATCCAACTGAAAGGCTATGTCTAATCTGGATTGTTGAAGCTTCAGTTGTAATCCTGTTGTACAGTCTGTTTCGGCACAATCCAGATAAATTTTCTGCCTATTTGACCTGTAGATTATATGATCTACTTGCCTGCACACGGAGCATGAGTTTGGTTTGGTGCGTGGCCTATGCCTCTTGATTGGGAAAGGTCCTTGCAAGAATGGCCAATTTGTGCGACTTATGGAGCTATTGTTGGCTACATGGCTGGAATGATGATGTCGTTTGGATTTGTTGTCTTCAAAAACTGGCGACGTCATGTGAAAGGAAAATAGTTTTAGACTGATGTTCCAACAGTTACGATGTGGATTACTCTCAGTGTGCTTTAAACTTGTAAAGTTCTCAGACCAGATTCCGCGTTGATTGTGTTTTGAAGAGTGTTCTACGTCTCTCACTGAGGACCAATGATGACCTTGTAGCATTTCGGACAGGTGCAAGTTTGTATGGATTCCTAACCAGTTTTTGCAATGATTCACAAGAAGATTTTGAGGGAAAAAAAAGGGAAGAATGTTATGTTATGCGTAAATAACTAAAAAATAGCACAAATCACCAACCTACAGCTACACAGTTTGTATGCTTTCTTGATATCGAGTCGAAAGTGCCTAATTCACATGTGCAACAAGTCCAGCACAATCTGCAAGATAGCAGTTTTGAGAACCAAAAACACAGGACACCGGAATGATATCTAAAGAGGTGAATTATATGCGAAATGGAGCTTTAGAAGGGAATAATAAGACTTATTTCAGGAAAAATAAAAGAAATTAACTTACTGTCATGATAAACAACGCACTTAGTGCACCAGACATAAGAATTGACTTGGGGGTGACGCATTGCCATAAGAGCTGCTACTACAAAAGTCTCATCTCCAATCTAAAAGCAAAATCACCATTAGACAATATTTAAGGAATAACCGATGAAAGCTCCCAAAAAACTTTATTTTTTGCCTAAAAGTAAATTGATTTTATAAGCCAAAGTATGTATTCCACAATTTAAAGTCTGGCCAAAACAATTAAATACTCAAGACTGTGTTATCTCATCAGACTATGATCAGGGCTCAATAAGATAAATTTCACAGGATACTGTACTAAAGAAATGCATTCACTAACCTCACTAACAAGAATCATGGAAAAACTTGCAAAGAAAGCATCAAATACTCCAAGACCAGAGTCCAACTCGAACCATGATTAATAGAA
>CAIGRQ010218708.1:0-14604 GCA_903798375.1 Fraxinus sp. D2006-0159 | reverse complement strand
TTTGAATTGATGCGTACAATAGATATTTTATACAAGAGGAAGATACTCCATCCATCCCATTTATGTAGGCTTATTTTAATTTTCACACGGATTAAGAAATTGTATTTATTGTTATTGGAAAAACAATTTTTGCCCAAATATTTCCTAGTTTACCCTTATTTAATTATCAATAACTAGTAGTAAATTATTATTGGGTGGGCTGATCCCCTAAATCCGTCCCTAGAGCATAGCATGACTTGAAAGAAGATAATTGTCTTGTATCAATTGTTGAGTAACGAGAACCAAACATGGTTGATCAGAATGATGGAAATAAAAGGGATCACTTAGATTATCGTACATGTTGGTAGAAGTCTTAGTTGCTTCTGAAGTTTCATCATTCTTCGCGACGGAAATTGAAAATTATGGAGGCTTGGAGTTGAGTGGGCTATGGAGAATATTTCAGAACTTTGATACCATATAAATTTCCTATGGTAGTAAATGTGAAAAACTTAAAGAAGGAAAAGGGAATTGGAGAAGAATATTGCATATTCTGTACTTTGAATTGATGCGTACAATAGATATATTTTATACAAGAGGAAGATACTCCATCCATCCCATTTATATAGGCTTGTTTTAATTTTCACACGGATTAAGAAATCGTATTTATTGTTATTGGAAAAACAATTTTTGCCAAAATCTTTCCTAGTTTACCCTCATTTAATTATCAATAACTAGTAGTAAATTATTATTGGAAGTAGTAAAGAAATAATAGTATATTAGTAAACGAACAAAATAAAACGTTCTAAATAAACAAATAAGACTATATAATTGGAACAAAAAAAATAAGGAAAGTGAACCTATATAAATTTGACGGAAGGAGTAATAATTATATACCTAACAATAGCAACTTTCCTAAATAATACCTTGATTTAGGAAAATTACAGAAATAAAGAGAGTTAGTGATTGTCTAATAATTGAAATTTAATTTTAGTCGAATAGTTAGACCCAAATGTGGAATTAAAACAATAACAAGTCACTTATTAATGTCTTTAGATGATTAATTTTAATTAATCCAATTAAACCTTTATGTCAATCATGCAGTTTAAATAATTAAATCAAAAGCAATAAAAATAAAGTAGAGAACACCAAGAGTTAATGATGGAGGAAAATCTCTTGAAGAACTCTTCACATGAATCAAGAACCTCCAGGAAAACCTTATCAAAATGATCAACTAAAAAAGTTAACTTACAAATAGTGTAGATACTTTTAAATCTTAGTTGACTCTGACCACCAACTTGTAAATTACCAAGGAACTCTATTGGTTGTGCAAGCAGCACTTTGTAGAACTCTAGGACACTTTTTTTTTTTTCACTGGATCATCAAGAATAAACCTCGTTTCGGAGCTCTAGAACTTCAAGCGTCTCTTTCCAAACTTTAGAACTCTGAAAGCTTACCGGAGAGAGTAGGGTTTTTGTTTTGGTGTTTGATCAAAGATCTTTTTGTGTTTTGTTATGTGGCTGAGGCAAGACTTTTGACTTTAAACAAGGCTCAATCAATGTTAGAACAATATATAGAATGAATTTATGAACAATGATAATGGGGTTGAATCAAGAGATCAAGGAAATGTGTTTTGAATATTGAATAATATGATCTCTATAGTAAAATAATGATTCAAGGACATTCATATGGATGTATATTTATAATGTAAGTGTTTTGGAGTGTGAAGGGATTAAAAAATCACTATTTTACGCAGATTAGGTTTGCTGGAATCCGTAAATGCCACTTGAGCGAAAAACCTCCAACCAAGCAAGCGGTCAACACACCGCGCGAACACCAAGTTCGCGGAGGTCGAGCGTTGATGCTCCTGTTACAACACCTGCGCCACTGGGCGGACAATGAACATTGGGAGTCTGAATCTTAATTTACTTCTTGAAGTCCATTTCTTGAATTTTTTCAACTCATTTTTAGACTCTACCAACACCAAATTATTTTGACTATAATTACTATTCAGTAACTCCTATTTTGACTTTAGTTACAACTCAATTAACCCATAATTTTAAGTACGGAAATTATCAATGACAAATCTAGAAATTGCTAATTTGTTAAGTACAAATTTGTTTTTGGAGGATGATATTTTTCTAAAGAATATGTAGTATTCGAATGAAACAATCAATGTACTTGCAAGATTTTGGGCATTCTAGTTCTCCAAAACCGTTGAATTTTATGGAAAAGAAATAAAAGGAAAAATAGAAAATCAATTAAATGACGCTCTTTGTGTGATTGAACGTCACAGATAATAGGACTTTTACAAATCAAGTTTTTTAGGTTGATAGTTGTTCGCAATCGACAACGTAATACTGCAAGTACACATTTCATGAACAAGCAGTAAAATAATGAAGAGTTTCGATCTCACGAGAATATACTTATTTGTGGTTAAATGGTTTAACTCGGTTTCGTTAAATTGCTGGGTAACATACAAACAAATTGGTCTGTTCTTTTTAACAAACTAATTAAATAGAAGACAATTAGAAATTATAAAGCAAGTAAAATGAATTTCTGGAAGACCCTAATTAATAACGTTTTTCTTGATTTCGCTTAACAGTCGTCAATTAATTTCATAAAAATAATATAACGTATTGCTCACTTTCTAATGATAGATTATATTCTACTAATTTAGCTAATTACCTCTCTTAAGAGTCAAGCTATCCCAAATTGTATTAACCTACTGTATTTCTATATCAATTAATAACACAATCAATCACGTCAATTTTGTGAGAATAGCTCAAATGATTATGTAGGGTCACGAGTTTATCTCTATCTTATACAAGAATAATGGTAGGTGACTGTAAGAGTGGAATTTGAAGAGACAAAAAAGACTTTATTTAGTTAAGAAAAAGAAAATGGATGTTTGGAAGATAAATGGTCAAATTAGTTGAAGAAATAGAAAGTTTTGGTTGTGATATATTTATTATATGATAAATAAATGTAAGTATAAATTTTATGTCATTTGTATATAATTTTTTTAAAGATTTTTGTATTTTTAATTTTTATTAATTTCTTGTATTTGCATATGACAATTCTATTTTAATAACTAACCAATTAATCTTATAAAATTCAAGTCCCTTGTCAAAGCGGGGCCTTAGACGATCGCCTCCCCCGCCTATAGTCAGGGCCGCCACTAGGAAGCTTTGCTGAAATATATTATATATATCCATGCATAAAGGCAGGAAAGAAAATAAGTTGGAGGCTGCCATATATTATATATACACACTCGCTGCTGGTTGCAATATATATTATATATACATTCGGTAGCAAGGAAGTGATTATATATATACAAACAGAAAAGAAGAAAAAAGGCGGCTGTGCATATAGAGGTAGACAATTAATTTCAAATTTGTTCACGTTTCGTCAATTTTTGATAATGTCATTCCACTCTTGTATGTTTAATTTCGATATTTTGTTAGGCTATATTTTTACATTGCTAAGATATAGATGAACCCTTGTTTTGAGATTTTTAATATTAATTAATTATTTTGACGTTAATTTGTTTTAATGTTTGGATATTTATTATGGTTTAGATTGCTTTTCAATTAATTGTCCATAAGTTGAATTATATATCAATTTTATCGTTATTGAGAGTGATAATAGGATCATTAGCACGTAGTAATAAGCATTGTGATGTTCGATTGAAGGTAGAGATATACCTCTATACTTCGCATGATTTTTAGATGTTCTACCTCGTTTAATATTTTCTTACTTGTTGGTATCTTTTATAGAGATATAGAAATGTCACATATAAGATTATATTTAATTTATATCGAGAGAAGTTTTTAAATAAATTTGGAACTTCGACTAACTCTCATGATAACAATGAGTCATTTTAATTTTTGTACTAAAAATAGATTAACAAGGGGGATTCAATATCTTAGCAATGCATTTCAAAAATTTGATAAACTTTTACTTGAATTTCTAGTACGTGATAAATTAGATGTAGATTTATTACAAGTCATTATTGCTACTCGATTAATGGTATTATTAATTTTAACTCGACAAAACACGTAGTCTTTGTGGGTTCGACATTCTACATACTACTATATTACTTGATCATGATCCCATTCACCCGTGGTAATCAAACGTCAAGTTTTTGGCGTTTTTATCGATGACTACTGCTTTTGATACGTTTAGTTAATTTTAGTTATGAATTTTACTTTTTTTTAGTTTAGTTTATTAAAAAACATTATAGTGTTTCCTAGTTACTTTTTCAAGACCTTGTATGTGAAATTCGAGAACCGGTGAACTTTCTCAATTTAACTCGGAGATCGATTGAACATTTAACCTTCGAAAAAGACAACAGTCAGAAACACACCAAAAACCAAAAGAGAAAGATATGACAGAGGGATGTCTAAATCAAATAGTCATAAGGGCTAATCTGGAAGCAGCACAACTGAATGTGACTGTAGCTAATGAAAATGCAAGGCTAATGAGGGAGCATATGTTTCACCAGTTGTAGAAAGCCAATCTAGCATAGTATATCTGACATTTGGTTAGGTAAATTTTCACCTGAGGACCGATTGATCAACATGTTCCAACACACACTACAATTCTTTGGGAGAGCTTCGAAGAATCCCAACGCTCATGTATCAAGATTTGTGGACATGTGTACAACTATCGAGTATAAAATGGTGTCCAGTGAAACAATCAGGCTTAGACTTTTTCCAGACATATTAAGAGACTAAGCCAGAGAGTGGTTGACACTTGTCCACCTCAGACAATCACTACGTGGAACCAATTGAGTTAGAAATTTCTTAGCAAGTATTTTCCACCTAAAAGAATTATAAAGCAGAGGGATGAGATTACTACATTCCAACAACTGGACTCAGAATTATATTTAAATGCTTGGGAATGATACAAGGTTTTACTCCGCTAATGCCTATAACGCGGATTGCAGAAAAGGCTTCAGGTGCAGTACTCTACAATGGTCTGAAACCAATAAGCAGGGTTAATGTAGACTCCGCATGCGATTGTTCTATCACAAAAAGAACCGCGGATCAAGTCTACCAAATCCTGGAAGATTAGCATTCATAGTGTACTTTAGCCTACTGAAATGACGAGTGGGGAAAAAGCTATTGGGGTATTCGAAGTTGATTCTTAGACAACAATTTCAGCACAGTTAGCATCATTGGCACAGATGGTGGATCAGATGAACGTATCCTAGACAATAGGACCGAAATGCAAACATTGTGGAATAAATCACGAGAGTGTTGATTGTAATATAGGATCTCATTTTGTTCAGACAATAGAGGATGTGAACTACACTCAGAATTTTCAAAGACAACAACACAATTAAATTCCTAACACCTATTACCCAGGCTAGATAGAGAAATCACTTAGATTTTCTGTGGAGCAATAACCATGGTACTCAAACAGCACCATAGCAAACTGCATCGCCAGGTTGTCAACAGAATAAGAAGAAGTCAACATTAGAAGATCTTGTGACTAAATTGGCAGAAATATCTACTCAACATATATAACACACAGATAAGAGCTTGCAAGTTCAGAGAGCTACCATAAAAAATTTGGAAAATCAGATGGGACAGATAACAAAGACACTTTCCAATAGACTATCAGGAGCATTGCCTAGTGACATTGAAACGAATCCAAAGTAGCACTATAAGGCTATAACTACTTGCAGTGGGGTATAGTTAACCAAGGCATTTGGTGCGTCTTATATTTCATGCACCTACTTTTTCTGAATCTTTTTTTATATGAATAATTATTTTTATTTGAAGCATTCTCTCCCTTAACCTTTCTAAATGACGTATGTAAGAAGGTTTCTGCCGATAACTCCCAAGTCAAATGACCACAGGACACCAGATTTTAAACATCATTGCAGGCTTAATTGCTTAAGTCATAAAGGCAACGAAGAGAAATTCTCAAATAAAATATTTTTTATGCCTTGATTAGTGTAATGTTCCCCATTTAACACCAATTCAAGTGAAACAACCTCTAGTTTGAGATTTTCACCAAATTGTATCCTATTGACCTTCGACAATCCACACAAAATTTTTAATTCACATATGAAATCCTTATTTATCTCAACATCTTCCTACAACAATAAAATCCCCTCCCCAAAATTATTCTAAATTTGGTCCAAGAATGTAAAATTTATTGGTTTTGGGTTTAGCATCTATGGTTCACTATTTTAACCTATTCAATTATGAAATCAACTCATTCTTACACAATGCTTAACTTAACTCATGTGCTCCATATATATCAAAACTTCACATGAAAAAGCAAATATTAATCTAAGCATGCAATTTATTCACACTTCATAGATCAATTCATGATTCAATATATTTATCATTGTCAGCAAGGCCAACTAACTCACATAAGTACACAAAAAGATTTTTTTTCTGAATTTTTTTTACTAAAATAATAAAAGCACACAAAGACACATAAAAGAAATGAAAACTCATGTTTTCCACCCCCAAACTTAAACTAAATATTGTCCTCAATGTCTTTAATCCTAAATTTATATAAAGGGATAGGGGAAGAAAGTGAAGAAAATACTTCTCTGATATGTCTTGTAATTCATTGGCTAGCTTTCCTATTGCTCATGTTAGCTATGTGGTCAATTTTGGTTTATGTGTTCCGCGACGTCATGTTCCTGAAAAATCAAATAAAATATTAAGATTAAATAACTGGAACAACTGTTACTTAACTCTAACATTTAATAAACCAGCTAACATATCAAAGACCTAAGGAAAAATAAGGTATGGATGATGAGTCACAAATAAACTAAACTATTCTGAAACTCAAAAGAAAAAAGAATAAATAAAAAGGAAACAAATTTGGGTGTCTCACAAAAAGCGCTTCTTTAACGTCATTAGCTTGACTTTGTGCCATGTTTGATCATGATGGCTCGAACCAAATCAGGACATCATTGAACTTTGTGCAATTTTCATTTATGCACCCTTTTTTTGCTCTCTATATTTTGATATTTCATTTTTCATCTTTACCAAGAAGTCCACCAAAATTTGATTTTCTATTCTAACAGTTTCATTGATCGGGTGGCTCTTCTTCATCAATTCTAAAGCAAGGATTTTTGTTGGAAGATTTCTCAAATGAGGTATAAATATTAAATTTATTGCTTGTCCTCTACCCTCAATATTAGCTCACCCTTCTGCATGTTAGTTAAAGTTCAACCCGTTGTTAAGAATGTTCAACCCAATATAATTGAAATGGCTTGATCTTCTGGTATGTCCAACACAATGAAGTCCACCAGAAATATTTAATTTCCCATTTTTATGAGCACATCCTCAACTTTTCCACATGGCTTTGAAATAGTTGTATCAACTAGTTATAGCTTTATTGATGTTGATTTGACTTCACCTAATCCCAATTTTCTATAAACAGAATATGACATTAGATTTATACTAGCGTCTGTATCACACAATATATTAATAGCACAAGAATTTTCAATCTAAATAGGCAAAGTAAAATTTCCTAGATCTTTCAACTTGGGAGACAATTTGTTTTTCACTCTTGCCCTACTTTTTCCATTAATGCCATAATTTCAAACTCTGAAAACTTTCTTTTCTTTGTCAACATTTCTTTCAAAAACTTTGTGTAAATTGAAATTTGTAATATCACATCAATTAATTGAATATTGATCTGGAGCTTCTTGANTTTTCTTTGTCAACATTTCTTTCAAAAACTTTGTGTAAATTGAAATTTGTAATATCACATCAATTAATTGAATATTGATCTGGAGCTTCTTGAGAACATCAAGAAATTTTTCAAATTTTGTGTCTTATTTGTTCTCTTTGAGCTCCGATGAAAAGGATGGGCGACATGTAAGCTTTGACTGGACTTGGTGTCTAGGCAGTGGATGCTTTTGTACTTTTTCATTCTCAATTGAGGTGGGTGCATATTTTTCCTCCATTATAGCTTCATCAACATCCTCTTGGTCCACTTTCCTTTCTGGTAATTTCACAGTCATCTCTATTAATTGTACCCCACTCCTTGTAGTTATAGAATGAATATTTTCCTCCATTGACTTCTTTCGAAGTCTTTGGAGGAATGGAAGTGGAGGTACATATGCTTTAACTTTTACAGGAGGCCTAAGTGGATCGCTTTCTACTACTCTCATTGCCATCACTTGCTCTTTAGGATGTCATTGTATTGATCGGCAATAATCCCTGTGGACTTTCTGTAAGATGTTGAGCTTCTGACCAATCTATGTCTCCAATTTCTTGATAGATGCTTACTGATTTTGAAAATTTGTACCAATCTGTTGGAATATTTTGTCTGTTTTATGCACATATTGATGAAATATTTCTCCCAAACTCAGTTTGTTCTTTTGCTAAGCATTATTTGAACTATTCCCTTATTGATTATCTCACCATTTGAAATTCGGGTACTGTCTCCATTATGAGTTATATGTTTGCGAATATGGGTTAAAATAGTCTGACCCATTCTGAATGAAGTTGATTTGTTCTTTGGGAAAGCCCATAGACATACAATTTTATGTCAAATGGTTAGTTCCACAATTTTTACATGATGGACCACCCATCACTGCATGTCCTCCTCTCGTTTGTGATTTCACCAATAGCTCTACCTGCTTTGTTAAAGTTGCAATCTGCGCGTTCGTAGATGCTATGCTATCTAATTAATACATCCCAGATGCTCTTGATGGTACTACTCTTTCTGATGAAAAATTAAATGTGTAGTGGCAATTAAATCAAATAAATCCAAGGTTTGTTGTACTAATTTTCCAATGATCAATCCAATGATTGATCCACGAGCAGATGAATCCACATGAGATTTTGATAGTGGTGAGAATCCGGTGTAGAAGTACTGCACTTGATTACCTATTGTGATTCCATGATTTGGAAACTTTCACATCAGCTCTTTGAATCTGTTTCATGCCTTGTGATAACTCTCACCATCTTTCTATTGAAAAGTTTGAGTTTTCAATCTAATTTTAGCAACTTTTGCCGGTGGGAAGAATTTGTTGCAGAATTTTCTGATCGGTTCTTTCCATGTAGTAATGCTTCCATGAGGTTCGGTGTCTAACCACTTTAATGCAGCATCTCTTAGTGTACATGGAAATAATTACAACTTAATAATGTCTTCATTAATCCCCAAATATATAGAATAATGAGATTGGACAGTTCAATTTTTATGAGAAAGTGAAATGTAAGTGATAATGAATTGCCACATAACTAATATTCCATCATTACTATGATAAATAGCATTACTCAAATAACATATCCTATTATCTAGAAAGTGTAATAAATAAAAGTGAAAAAGATTAGGTTGCTTCCCAATAAGCGATTGTTTATAGCTTGACTTCGTTGTTTGGGCTACTCAAGATGGCTTAAAAAACTAATTTTTGGCCTTACAATAATTGCACTTCAAGGCATCTTCAGCTTCATCCTTGACCCTCCAATGCTGTAATTTCCTATATTGATCCTTTATCTTCTCAACCAGTCTACCAACGATCTTCTTGTATAGATGACTTGCATAGTCATCCTTTGCTCCATCTTCAATCTTCTTATAGTCCTCGAGTTAGGATGATTTCTTGAGTGGAATGTTCATGGTAATGCTATGTTGCTTGTCTTCCATCTTCAAGATCATCTCACACATTTCAAAGTCCAATAAAGCTTAAATACTTGCTATGAATGGTCTTCCTATGATCATTGGCATGTCTCGATTCTTTCCAATATCAAGAACTATGAAGTCAGCTGGAAAAAATGAAATTCCATCTTTGATGATCATATTTTCAACTACTTCCCGATGATGCTTGATCAACTGTCAACCAACTGTAGAGTTTTTGATGTCTCCTTTGGTTCTCCCAAGCCTAATTTCATGTAAATATTTAATGGCATCAAGCTAATACTTGCTCCAGAGTTAATTAAAGTATTAATATTATGTGAATCTCCTATTGAGTAAAGTAAAAATGAAACTCCTTGAATCTTTTAGTTTAGGCTGAAGCTTATGTTGGAGGATTGCACTGTCCTCTTCAGATAAGCAACTGTTTCATATTCGAGCAGCTTATTCTTCTTAATCGACATCTCTTTAAAAAACTTGGAGTAGTTTGAAATTTGTAGGATCAGGTCAATGAAAGGAATATTGATTTACAGTCTTCTAAGAGCATCCAAGAACTTGGCAAACTTTCCTCCAACTTCTTGTTTTTCAACTTTTAAAGAAACATGACTGTAGGTGTAATGTATTGACAAAATGGTTACCTTAACCTATGGACTATTGAATGCTCTTTCTAATTTATCTCTATTAATTCTTAAGTTTAGCCTAACATGTTCCTTGCCTACTATAGGTACCTAATTACTATTAATTTCTTTCCTTTTATGCTGATCTTCGAAAGTAGAACTCCACTTCTTGTTGTGATGGCCCGAACCTATTCCTTCTTGTCTACCTTCGCAGTCTTTGAGCAAATGGAATAGGCAGGACATAAGCTTGAATATGAGTAGTAGGCTTAGTTGATGGTGTCTCCAAGACCGCATATTCCAAAACCTCAATTGCTAGTACCTATTTACGTGGGTTCTTTTTTGTCTCACTTGACAGGGTACCCTGATAATGCAGTTGCTATCTGCCCCACCCGATTCTCCAAATTTGGATAGAAGCCTGCTAGTTCTAGATTACGGTTTTAGTCTTTTGATGTACTTGACAAATAGATCCTCTAAAGATAAAATCTTCTCTTATTGTTGTTGAAATTCCAGTAGGCTGCATTGAACTGGATTTCCTTAATTACTAGACCATAAGAAGTTCGGATGATTTTTCTAACCAGGACTATATGCATTGGGGTATGGGCTATTCTACGGAGAATCTACATAAGCATGTACAAGCTTTTTCTGATGTTTTGTGAAATCATCAGCCATGAAGGGATATCAACAAATGCCTTTTGAATGCATTTATTCCCTCACACCTTGAAGGATAGCACAAGAGAATTATTTCGCTCCTTACCTATCGGGAGTATCATGTTGTTGAATGATATGGTAGAAAAATTCACCAAGAAGTTCTTCTACTAGCTCGAGTCCATCAAATTCATAATAAAGTCCACACCTTTGAGCAGAAGGATCTCAAGAGCTATCCAAAGGCATGTGACAGGTTTAAGGACTTGTTTAGGGAGTGTCCAAAACTTGACACCCCTAAGCAAGTACATATATATATCTTCTACTATAGACTATGCCTAAAAATACCGTAATATGGCAGATGCTTCAACGGGTGGTTCAGTGATGAAGATGGACATTGATGATGCCTATGAATTATATGAGAGGATTGTGAAGAATCAAGCGAATTTGCCAACAGACACGGATTTTCCTAAGAATCTGTAGGGGTCCATAATATTGATGTAGTGACAACAATAGTATCACAGATGGAAGTGTTAATGAAAAAATTAGACAACTTATCTCAGTCTATGAATATGGTACACTGGCCCACACCAATTTACGCAAATTGTGGGGTAGATCATACCACTGCAAGTTATCCTTTAGCTATGCATATCATCTAATGAGAAATATCTTAACTATAATGTACTAGTTCTATCAAAATTAATGCTTGTAATTCTAAATAGTTTGATTGTTTGTAATATCCTATACTAAACTATAAATAATGTAAATGATTGTTTTTATCAAGTTATGAAGTGAATGTATTGGATTTTAGAATCCACATATTGACATCTATTTCTAATTCTCAAACTACATAGTTTAGTGTTGTTCAAGTGTTCGTGACAATCGATAATCCTATATTATTTAATCTTCTTTTTCAAGATAAACCAAACCTATACTAAGCACGACTCGATCCTATTCATAGTCTGAATTCATATGTAAAAAGATGTATTCAACCACGGATTATCAAACAAGATTGTATATGCCACAAATGTTAAACATAACACCTATTGTGCAATGTTCTCACTTATTGTGAGTCTTCTAACACTACAATAAGCAACAAGCTGTCTAATTGGTAACTAAGCTACCAAATAACACAATAATAATGTACAATCAATCAAGAACACAAAAATTCCACCAAACTACTAAGTCTTTAAATAACAAACACATGATAAATGGTTTCATCATTCATCCAATACAATTGATAAGTTTAGCCTAACATGTTTGTACCTAAACTACACAAATAGTTAAGAAAAGATATTACCCAAATCAAAGAATAAAGGTAGAAGCTTGATGAATCAATTTATTGACTTCTTCCTTCCATTTAAGCCTTGAATCTTCCATTTTTCATGTTAATTTCCTTCTAAACTCTTGCTAGACATGTCTTTATTGATAAAAATCTTGGTAAACTCTTATGGACGGCCTTCCTTAGGTTAAAAAAGTGCTAGAACATCATCCCGAGTTTTATGGCAAGAAGAATCCAATCCAATATGGCTCGAAGATCAACCTTCAGAATAAGGTAAACACCATATGAAGAAGAGAATGCCCTGATGCACTATCTAGCTTGGTCTATTTATAATATCTCTACCACTTGCAAATTCATTCTTAATACATCCATCAGTGTTGATCTTGTAAGATCTCACCGATGGATTGTGCCAAAGTACCAAATAAGAAATGATGGGAAAGGTAGGGTCATAGATTTACTGAATAGGGAAATAAGAGCTAAATCTCCCATCATTGTATAGGTCGAAACAATCGACATGTATGAAGAAGTAAAATCAATAGACCTTCCAATAATTCGTCTAGGCACCATACAAATATCCCTGTGTTTCACGTCATTCCTCTTGATCTATAGAGACTAGAAAATCAATTAAGAAATGATAGTGCAAATGTAATCATAACAAACATGCTGACTAGAATATCTCCATCTCTAAAATCAATGTCTGGCTCCCTTACTTGAACACATAGGTATCTGAAATATATCACCAAAGTACTGCTATACCTAGTCAGTGATAGCACTGCCTGTGAAGGTCTGTGATAGTTTCAATCTTCAAACAACATTGGCATTAAGAAGCCATGTGGCTACCAATCCTCCACTAAACAGCCACATCAATTGGAATCAAATCTTGCAACAATCTCCAACAAAAGAACGATACTTTAGTAAATATCTAGATAGTTATCCACATCAGTTGGTATGATTTGGATCTATCTTCCCAATCGGACTAACTACCAAGAAGATTTAGTAACAAAGCTACCATTAGGTGTGTTTCTCGAAACTATCTAATTTGAAGACATCAATACATAAAGGAACATCCCAATATGCTTCGTCATACATGGTGGAAGGACATGTAGTAACCATCCAATATCCCAACCAACAAAATCATAAAAGTCGTTCACTCTCGCATAAGTGTGTTATCTGTGTGGAAATAAAGACACCAAGCAGTATCATCCATCCAACAATCATGCTAGAAGAATATCTGGCCTATATGAAGGTACCGCATGTTGTATGGCACAATCCAAGGCCTGACCATCTTCAGCCTCTTTCAAACAAGAGAGGCTTTGTAAAGGACTGTTGCAAATAAAGGATGTGTCCCCATGCAATATTTGCCTAGTAAAAACTAGGCCCATAACAATCTATCAAAATGAAATAACAACCAAAGCTTCATGGAAAAAGTTTCAACCACATCCCATAGTCTCCTTAAGTCTAGTCCACCATCATCAGTAGGAAAGTAAACATCCTTCCATCTCTTCCAGTTTAGATATTACTCCTGATCCTTTGAGTCCCAAAGGAATTATTCAACAATGCTCTCCAACTTTTTAGTGTAGCCTTCGGAGGCTGGATAATCTGAAGAAGATACAAGGGTATAAAGGAAATTACATACCTCAACAAAGTAATCCGACTCCTAGGCGATAATAATCATGAAGCCCAACCTAAACTCCTTGTCCGAGCCTTCTGGATAAGTTCATCGTATAAGAATGACTTGTTGGCCCTTCTTATATAAGAGAAACCTTGATAGGGGAAAGATTGTTATTGTTGTCTGAATCTAGTCAAGTACTCTAATATCCTGATCTAACTAGTGGATGTCCATCTAGGAAACATAAAGACCGTTCTTGTCCCTATTCAACAGCCGACCAAAAACACCTTCATAATGCTCCAAACATTCAAGGACTCTCCCCATGGATATTTTTGGCCATTTACGAATATAAGCATATCATCTAGGGGTGTCCAAAATATCCGAACCGAACCGGACCGAACCGAACCGAGCGGTTCTTCATAAGTTAAAGACCCGAACGGATACCCGAATCGAGAACCGAAATGTTTGGGTCGGGTCTTGGGTCNATAAAGACCGTTCTTGTCCCTATTCAACAGCCGACCAAAAACACCTTCATAATGCTCCAAACATTCAAGGACTCTCCCCATGGATATTTTTGGCCATTTACGAATATAAGCATATCATCTAGGGGTGTCCAAAATATCCGAATCGAACCGGACCGAACCGAACCGAACTGAGCGATTTTTCATAAGCTAAAGACCCGAACGGGTACCCGAATCGAGAATCGAAAGGTTTGGGTAGGGTCTCGGGTCTAGACCAAGAACCGAATGAGACCCGAAACTAAATAATTTTTTTTATATTTTTTTATTGAATTAATTAAATGATTTAATTTTTTCTAAATAAATTAACAAATTAATTAAATAAATAAAATTATTTCATAA
>CAIGRQ010218664.1:0-10671 GCA_903798375.1 Fraxinus sp. D2006-0159 | reverse complement strand
GCCTAATTTGTCAACAGGTGAAAGCTGAGCATCAACGATCATCAAGGTCGCTACAACCATTAGATATTCCAGAATGGAAATGGGAGCATATAACGATGGATTTTGTTGCTCGTTTCCGAAAACAATAAGAGGTCATGAGACTATTTGGGTAATGATAATCATCGATAGACTAACCAAGTCGGCACACTTCTTACCTGTTCGAATGCCATTTTCTATGGATCAGTTTGCGCAACTATATGTTAATAAAGTGGTGAATTACATGGCATTCCAATTTCAATTGTGTCAGACAGAGATCCAAGATTTACATTGAACTTTTGGAAAAGCCCACATCGGGTAATGGGAACTAAGCTAAAATTTAGCCATTGTTTGGGCCACATTCTTTTTTTCATTCTCATTCTTCTACTCATTTTCAACCACACATTCTCCAATAAAATAATATTTTTCATCACATCAATAACTTTTCTTTATTTTTCAACCACATATTCTCCATCACATCAACCAAGAAAATGCATTCTTTCGGAAATAATGTGCACCAAACNGCCACATTCTTTTTTTCATTCTCATTCTTCTACTCATTTTCAACCACACATTCTCCAATAAAATAATATTTTTCATCACATCAATAACTTTTCTTTATTTTTCAACCACATATTCTCCATCACATCAACCAAGAAAATGCATTCTTTCGGAAATAATGTGCACCAAACGGGGGCTTAGTACAGTTTATCACCCTCCAAACAAATGGACAATCTGAGCGAACAATTCAAACAATAGAGGATATGCTTCGATTATGTGTCCTAGATTTTGGGGGACATTAGGAAAAGCATTTACCATAATTGAATTCGCTTATAACAATAGCCATCATGCCTTTATTGGCATGACACCATATGAAGCATTGTATGGAAGGAAGTGTAGATCGCTCATTCATTGGGATGAAGTCGGTGGACATAAAATTGTAAGACCTGAAATCATGGAACGAACAGTTCAGGCCATCGAAAAAATTTGAGCTAGCATGAGGACCGCCCGACAAAAAGGTTATGCAGATAGAAGACGAAAGGAACTAGAATTTGTTGTTGGTGATAGTGTATTTTTGAAAGTTATACCAATGAAAGGTGTCTTAAAGTTTGGAAAAATGGAGAAACTTCGACCAAGATACATCGGACCTTTCAAGATACTCAAAAGGGTTGGCACTGTAACTTATCAATTGGCTTTTCCACCAGAGCTTTCTACAATACATGACATCTTCCATGTAT
Organism: Fraxinus sp. D2006-0159; assembly: GCA_903798375.1. Lineage (NCBI taxonomy): Eukaryota > Viridiplantae > Streptophyta > Magnoliopsida > Lamiales > Oleaceae > Fraxinus > Fraxinus sp. D2006-0159. Next base: position 9,418 of record CAIGRQ010218664.1, on the reverse strand, counting down.
CAACCCTCAAGTACATTCTTGATTCGAGTCACATACTAAAACATCAACCCTTGAAAATTCAACGGGAGTCGAGCTATGAGAAAACCTCACTTTGCATTATAGCTTGAAAGGTACAAAAGTTTCGCAACAAAGAGATATCGTTGGTTAAGGTGTTATGGCAACACCATTCAGTCGAAGAGACAACTTGGAAACGTGAGGATGAGATGCAATCTAAATACCCCCAACTGTTCGATAATGTCAACTAAGGTAAGTTCTTAGGACGAAAATTTATTTGTAAGAGGGGTAGATTGTAATACCTCGAAAATTCGTTATAGTGTTAATATTAGAAATTAGGACCTTATAGTGAGAAGCTGAATATCTAAGGATCAAATTGCTTAGTTTATATTGTTTAGGGATCAAATCGTGAACTATCCATAGTTAAGGACTTGATTACATTTGGTTGTTGAATATCTAAGGATCAAATTGTTTGGAATAATGAATTAGATTAGGTAATTACTATATATATTAAATGTGCAAAATTATAGAAGGAATAATTATAAGGATAACTCTACTTGTACATAATTTGTGTTACATAATGGTGTCCATACACTCACATAGGTGGGGTCCACTCGAATATTTTATTCAAGCGGATCACATCCCATGTGAGTGTATGGACACTATTATGTACACCAAATTATGTACACCAAGCATCACTCTAATTATAAATACCCTAAACATGGAGCAAATAAGGAAAAATTCCATTTTTCACATAAAGATTCCATTCTTCAATCTATGCCAATATTTAATTATTTCAACACACACACACTCATGGCATTCACCTTCTCTCCCAAACACACGTCATTTCATTTGTCGTACACACAAAAATTCATAAGTGGGCTAGTAGTCAAATACTTCACTCATTTTATCAAATTCCATTCAATTACGAGGTAAGTGATGTTGCAAGTGTTTATGTGAACTTGTATCTTGTATTTTAAATTTTGGAATTCGTTCATGGGCCATATATGTTTATGATAAGAGAGCCAGAGTTTAGTAGCACTACACACAGAAATTACTACCACCTATGTTCGGAGTAGTTCATGTGTCTCCTATATATATGATATGAAACCTCGTTTTCCTTAATTTAAATGTAAATTACTTGTTCACTGCACACACTTATTGAGATTTCCTGAAGTCTCACCCTTTTAAGTTTTCCCCCCTTTCAGGTAATTAGAGATCGAGAGTTCTGAGCTGGAAATCGGTCGATGGTGGTGGGATGTTTTAATCTAAATAAAAGGGGAATTCATATTTTTTTAAGATTTTAAATAATTGGTTACTGTTTGGGAATAAATGTTCTTTTTATTTTATTTTACCTTGAAAGACTTTTTTATTGATAAATAAATGAATGTTATATTTTTTTTATAATTTAGTAACACTTGAGTTTTCAAGAATTTGGGATGTTACACGCGATCCTATATCTAGCTTCACCATGAAATAAGTAAACTCCCAAGGAACATACACCAACCTGTAATCGAGCGACGAGTGTCCACACATCCAGCCCAATCAACATCACTATAACCTATAAACTTCAAAGAAGAATTGGCTAGAAAGAAAATGCTTGTCGGGTGTACCAAGCAAATATCTAATAATACAACGAATCGCGGCCAAGTGTCTTGTGGATCATGCATAAATTGGTAGACTTGCTGGAAAGCAAAAGAGATATCAGGTCGTGTAATAGTAAGATAATTCAATTTGCTTACTAGCTAACGATACGAGGGATCTGAAAAAGATCACCCTCCATGAGATACTTCATATTCACCTCCAAAGGAGAATCAACAAATTGACCATCCTGAAGTCTAGCCAATGTAATCAACTCCTCTGTATACTTATGTTGATGCAAATAAGTCCCGGATGGAGTTGAAAGCATCTCAAGACCTAAGAAATACTGTAAAGGTCTCAAAACGATTCCTTAAGTCAGTTTTGAAGGTGAGATATCAATCCTGAGTCAGTCACGATAATAACTATATCATCCACATAGATAAGAATGAGCACAATACCCGCCTTGCTATTAGAGATAAAGAGCGATGAGACATTCTAACTCTTGAGTAAATGAGAACCCCAAGAGAGTGGAACTAAGCTTGTCAAATCAAGAACGAAGAGCCTGTTTCAACCTATAAAGCAAACGTTTTATCATACAAACATCAAAAGAAGGTTTAGAGAACAGACTTGGGAGTGACATATAAATCTCTTCTTTAAGATCACCATATAAGAAAGCGTTCTTGATATCCATTTGTCATAAAGACCAACCCTTGGAGGTAACTATAGCAAGAACGGTATAAACCGTTGTCATTTTAGCAACGAGGGCAAAAGTCTCTTCATAATTCACGCCATACTCTTTACAATTACCAAGAGCCACAACCGAGCTTTATATCGATCTAGAGATCCATCAAAGTGTAACTTAACTAAGTAGATCCACTTACACCCAATAGGTTTGACTCTAGGGGGACAAGGAACAACATCTCATGTGATTCCCCTGAAGAGCTTAGAGTTCCTCTTGCATTGTTTTTCTCCCAACAAGGTCGGGTAATCGCTCGAGAATAAATAGAAACGGTGATATGAGATAAGATTGCAGAGAAATCATACGGATCGGGAGGTTGAGTGATGCAAGTGGATCCCCTAAGATTATGGTATCTGGAAATGGATCGGGTCAGGAAAGAGCGATGGGGCTGGAGGCTGTCGTCTCTGATATACCAAACCCAGCTTAAAATGTTCGATAGGGCGAGAGTCATTTTCAAAGCTAAGGAGTAAAGCCAAATCACAAGAGGACATGACATGCTGCCGGAAGTAATACTTATTCTCAAAAAAAACCACATTGTGAGAGATACGAAAGCGATTGGCAACACCATCATAATAGACAAAACCTTTCTGAGCAATATTGTAACCCATAAAGGCACATCTTATAGATTGAGCAGTCAGTTTATGACGTTCATGAAGAGGCAGATGAACAAACCACACCCAAAAGTATGCAAACATATCATAACTAGGATGTGTACTATACAGACAGAAATTAGGCGAGTCAAAGTCCACATGTTGAGTAGGAATTCAATTATTTAGGTGTACAACTATGGAGAGAGCTTCGGCCCAACATCTAGGCAAAACCAAAAGCAAAACTCGAACATCTAGCAATTCTTTCGGCTACACCATTCTATTGAGTACATGTACAAGAGCGTTCAGAGATAATACCCTTTTGTTACAAGAAAGTTTGACAATCATGAGACTTATATTCCCCCAATTGTCTGACCTTAAGAGTCTGAATGTGGCAGAGGACTGTGTCTCAATGTAAGCTACAAAAGTCCTAAGAGTGGTACGGACCTCACTTTTAGAACGAAAGAAATATATTCAAGTGTAACGACTAAAATTGTTAAAGGTCACAAAAATTGAGCATGTGAAGTGATGTGTTATGCCCTAACCGTCACTATGAATAATTTTAAAGCATTTATCAACATAACTGCATTAGTGGGAAACGGGAGTCTTACTTACAAGTATCACAATCAAAATTCAAATTTGAGAACTGTGACCAATCTTTATGACCCAAAAAACCACATTTCAACTAACGAGACAAAATTAAATTATTTGGATGCCCTAATCTTTTATGCCAAATCCCATGCTTAAGACCAACACTAATACGAGCCAAAGACATAGCAGTAAGAATAGTAAACCATAATGGAAATAATTGTCGACTTTAGGCCCCTTCGCGATCATCTTTCCCGACCCCTGATCCTGCAAAAGACAACCAGGACGAGAGAAATATACATTATAGTTATGGTTAGGGACGAGATTATATTAGGAAACCCACCAAGCACCCAAACATTATTGAGTTCAGTTTGTATTGCCAAACCTTTTAGGTAGGTGGAGTGAAACCCTAGAAACCCACCCCGAAGATGAGCACAGTGATGAGGTGGAACCAGAGCCACAATTTAAATCGTATCCAGAGGAAAAGCCCAAATCGGAGCATGAAGATGAGTTGGAGTTTGAGTTAGAGAATGATCTTGAGCCTGAAACTGAGCCACTGGTTGAAATGGAGATAGAGTTCGGACTTGAGGCAGAAGAATCCTCCGAGGACGAAGCTCCACCAAAGAAGACTCGCAGGGTTAATAGGGCTTAGAAACTTATATTCTATTTCCTTTATTCTGCGATATTTTTATCTTTATGTTATTGGGATTTAAATTAGTCGAACTATTGTATATCCTGATTTCAAAGAGTATTATTAATAAGATTGAAATTTCCTTTTGAGCATATTGAGCTACTTTGTCCAATATTTTTAGGACAATTAAATTTTCTTTGATTTAAAGGAAATGGCGAGACAAGAAGACCAATTTGCTATATTTAGGAATCTAATGAGGGTAGTGCACAACCTTAGTAGGAATCAAGCACCAACACCTCCTCAAAATGGACAGCCAAATGCCAACAGCATGGGTTCAATTGTGGAGCAGTTTAGCAATTTCATGCCACCATTTAACGCAAAGCAAACCCTTTGACAGTCGAGGAGTGGTTAAAAGGATTGGCACGAATCTATAGACACATGGCGTGCACCAACTTGGGCGCAATTCAAAGATGAAAGTGATGAATAGTACTTTTCCCAATCTCTGAGGGATCTTAGGGAGGCTGAGTTCCTACAGCTGAAGCGGGTAAAGATGTCGCTTGACGATTATGAAAAGTTCAAATAACTTTCTAGGTATGCCACATACCTTGTGGACATCGAGCCAAGGAAGGCTAAGAGCTTCGAACTAGGGTTGCATCCAGAGATTGAAGGAATCATGGCATCTCACCATACACTACCTATAGTGAAGTAATTCAATGGGCTCAGTCAATTTCTTATCGTCTGGAAATGGATCGGATGACTGAGCAAGTAAATGGATCATATAGGAAGAATGGATCGAATAAAGTGAAAAGATTTGGACAATTTCAGAAGGCCAACGGAGAATTGGGATCAAGATCAAGTAAACCAAACAAAGTTACTCCACCATACCCTAAATGCAATAAGGACCATGGGGATTGCTAGTTTGAGAAAAATGCATGTTATCAATATGGTTGAAAGGTCATTTGCCCCGGACTACAAGGCATACCTACCTAAGAACGACTATGAGCAAGGCAAGAAAGTAAAAGTCAAAGCCTTTACTTTAACCCAAGAAAAGGAAACAAAAGATCTGAATGTAATGGCAGATATTCTATCAATATCTGAATTACGTGCGTATGTTCATATAGACTCAGGAGCTACTCAATTCATTTATCTCTACCGCATTTATTGCTAAATCATGTACTGCATGTGAAAAATTCGATAGTGTTCTAGAAATTCATAGGGAAGAATTTAAACACTAATCAGATCGCTAGAGCAGTAATGTTAGAAATTGATGGAAAATAATTAAAAGCTAATCTATACCTCCTACATGAAAGACTTTGATGTTATTCTAGGAATGGACTGATTTGGGAGCAACCACGCAACTAATCGATATTTCAAAAAGTAATTTTTCAGAAGCCTATAAATGAAGAGTTTCGATTCTTCGATGTACAAGTTAAGTCTTTACCTCACCTCGTGTCAGCCATGAAGGCGAAAAGGTGTTAAAGAGATCTTGCCAGGGATTTCAATGAGTACATATGAAACTTAGCAATTGTAGCTCACTATTAGTAATGTACCAATTGTATGAGATTTCATTGATGAATTAATTGGCGCACCACCTGATAGGCAAATGGAATTTACAATTGACCTTGTACCTGGAGCGGTGCCATTATCTAAAGCTCCATATAGAATGACGCCGAAAGAACTACAAGAATTAAAGATACAGTTGCGGGAATTATTGGATAAAGGTTACATCCGACCAAATATATCTCCTTGGGGTGCACCGATTTTGTTTGTGACGAAAAAAGATGATTCTGTGAGGATGTACATTGATTATAGGAAACTAAATCGAATGACTATCAAAAACAAACATCCCTTCCTCGAATTGAAGACCTCTTTAATCAATCAAAACGTGCAACAATATTTTCCAAAATTGATTTGAGGCAAGGATACCACGGTAATAGTTGAAAGTGAAGGGAAACGTCATTTCAAAGACGACGTGTAGAACTCACTATAGTTGTTACAAGTTCACCGTAATGCCTTTTGGATTAACAAATGCTCCTACAATATTTATTGATTTGATGAATAAGGTATTTCATCAATATTTAGATCAATTTGTCATTGCCTTCATCGATGATATTTTGGTATATATAAGGAATAAGGATCAATATGAAGAACTCAAGATAGTTTTGAAAACACTACAAACGGAGAAAATGTATGCCAAATTCAATAAATGAATTTTGGCTTGATCGTATAGTTTTTCTTGTTCATGTGGTTACGGCGCAAGGGATTGAAGTGGACCTTACTAAAGTTAAAGCATTAACCAAATGGTCTAGAATGACGAATTTAGTAGAAGTTCACAGTTTCTTAAGACTAGCCAATTATTATCAAAGATTCATTGAGGGAAGGTTATATGTACCGAAGGATGATAATGCTTTGATATTTGAAAAAAGGTTTTGTGTACCGAAGGATAAAAGGATAAGGAAAGAGATATTAGAAGCTCATTCTGCCTCGTATGCCACACACCCCGGTGGTACAAAAGCGTATCGAGACTTTTGCGATATATTTTGGTGGAAGAATATAAAAAGGGATATTGGTCTCTTTTTTTTTTTTTTTTGATAACCATGGATGTCCGCGCCAGCTTGCGCGCACCTCGACTAATTTCACGGGGCCCTGAAGTTTACAGCCGGGTACTCACCTCAGTGGCCCTGAGGGGACTCGAACTGGTGATCATTGGGGAGCAAACCAATTTTAATCCCTACCGAACGGGGTCTTAATGTAATCTACAAAAGCAAAAGATTTTTGATAACCGTGGATGTCCGGGCCAGCTTGCGCGCACCTCGACTAATCCCACGGGGCCCTGAAGTTTACAGCCGTTTCTCACCTCAGTGGCCCTGAGGGGACTCGAACTGGTGACCATTGGGGAGCAAACCCAAGACCTGACCAATTGAGCTACCCCTCGGGGTTGGATATTGGTCTCTTTGTAAAGAAGTGTATGATATGTCAGCAAGTAAAAGCAGAACATTATAGGCCATCGAGGTCATTAAACCCATTGAAAATTCCAGAGAGGAAATGGGAGCAAATAGTCATGGATTTTGTTGTAGGTTTTCCGAAGTCAACGAAAAGACACGATGCCATCTGGATAATTGGGGACCGATTGAAAAAGTCAACTCATTTTCGTCCCGTAAGAATGAGCTACAGTATGGATCAGTTTGCTCAATTATATATTAAGGAAATCATTAAGTTGCATAGAGTTCCAGCGTCCATCATCTCAAATCAAGATTCAAGATTTACTTTCAAATTTTGAAAGAGCATGCCCCATATTTCCTTGCATGCTCTTTCAAAATTTGGAAGTAAATCTTGAATGTAGTTTGCATACAATAATAGCTTCCAAGTTACTGTGGCTACTATTGGCAGACTCCTTATGAAGCCCTCTATAGTAGAAGGGGAAGATCCCAATTCACTGGGACGAATCCCAAGATATGTCCAATACAGTTAAATTCCGCATAAATTAGATAAGGAAAATCTTGATAACACTTCAAATCTTTTTTTAAAAAAAAAAATGTACCTAGATTTGGGGCATTACAAAAAATCTTCATATAATTGGATTTTTCTTGTGCTCTTATTTGAATTTGCAATTGAGCTTATTTATACTGCTGGTATTGTAGGGAGGAGACGTCAATAAAGCACGGATCATATAAGGTCCAATATTGTCAACAGAATGATCACAATTAATATAGTTAAACAACAACCAAACTAAACTTTATTCCAACTCAAAAGTAATCTTGATATAACAAACACTCACTTCCTAAAAGATTTCTCTAGCAAAATTCATAATCAAGTTAAAAAAGAGTATGAAATAGATTGAGAAAAGAAAAAGAGTATAAAAAGAAATGCAGATAATCCTTCTAATAATTTCCCTAGAATGTTTCCATGCCACTAAAAAGAAACTCAGATAATCCTTCTCTTGATCCATACCTCTTACCAAACGTATAAAACTAACCTCTATAAACATAAAATAATTCTTAAAGAACAAATATACCTGTAAAGTGGCAGTAACATTATATTTGGGTAGCTTCCTGTTATTGACAAGCAATATAAGTCCAAAATTCAAACAATCTTGGAAGATGATAAACAATGACATGGTAAGGCATAAAATTGATAATCTAGATCACTCACCAAATGTCTTTCATGTACAGCTCTTTTCGGTTCCCTATTAGACCAGTTAGGGAAACACTATATCTGCTCAACAAATAGATTTTGTTAGTCATATGAAATTTATTGGTTTCACCAAGATGAAGGAAAAAGATACGTGAAAAAGGGAAGGCGCTGGACCTCGCTATGTCATCAACTATTGGAATTGGCCCATGATTTCTCTTATAGAAGAAATCTGCTGGCGTAATGTAAGACAAAATCAAAGCTGAACGGTGTGGTTCAGCATTGAAGGGCTCCTGAACCAAAAGGGCACCAAACAACATTTCTTACGCTATTGAGCAATGAGCCCACAAAGCAATAATTGATTGACATAAAAAAAATTGTCAAAATGGAAATTTCATTTCAATAGCGAGATTCTATTGTCTAACGTATTGAATAACATTGCCATCTTTTGAAGTAAATCATAACTATTTAAGAATTAGAATTTCGGACATATAATTTTACATTCTTGCCTATTGAAGTTGGACTTGGGACAATTATCAGTAGGACAAAATGTTCAATATACATATTCAACAAGTAAGACAATAAGATTCAAGAAACTCCAATTATCTGTTTTCAACGGTTGAAGAATTGGAAATATTTCTTCAAAATTAACGAAAAATCCACTTCAAGCTTCGAGTTCGTCACTGGACTATAGCTTTAAACAATCCACTGATTTTCAACAAATTAAAACTGTGATCACTATAAGCGAATTTCTGAATGTCTGCACGATCAAGGCTGCATCTACGAATGCGTCTACAGAGAGAGAGAGAGAGAGAGAGAGAGAGATGAATTCTGATTCTGAACCTTGGAATTAATGAGAAGGGCAGGGTGGCGAGGTGGCTCTTGCGAGTAATCAGAAGGTGCAGTAAGTCCAGGCATTTTTCAGTTCCTCCAGTCTTTTGCCGTTTGAGCAGCTTCTAGAACATAGATAGAGAGCGGCGGCGATAGGCGGAGCGAGCGAGTGCAAAGCAGGGCTTGATTACGATAAAATAAGGGCGGTGCTTCTTGTATATTGGGCCGGCGAACACTCCCATCAATAGGGCCGCATCTATTGGGAAAAAATTAAAAATAAGGTGTTTGAAATTTACAAATCAAAAATCAAATTTTTAGTTTAAAAATTTAAAAATC
>CAIGRQ010218624.1:1426-19655 GCA_903798375.1 Fraxinus sp. D2006-0159 | reverse complement strand
AAATAAATTGAATAGATAATACACGCGAATTATTTATCAATAACTAATAAATGATTTGTACATCACAAAAAGGAAAAATATAATATACAAAATTATAAAATCAAAATATAATCATTATCACTAATAAATAAGTTCAAAAAATTATTAATTTTAAAGAAATAAAAATAATTAATGACAAATAACTTGAAAATTTTAATTTCGTCTCAAGCAAAAATAAAAATAAAAATTACACTTTAATTTTTTTTAGATAATTCTTAAGTAATGATGACCTACAGATCTGACCACAAGTTTGCTGGTCTAACTAGTAACCTGATGACCCAGTACCTTGACCGTGTCAATGTCCATATCAGATCTAATAACTATGTCTGCTACTAAAATATTGTAACACTGCTTTGCCTCCACTAGTTCAGGAGATCTTTATACAAAGATCTATCTAAAATAAAATATTTATACGATTGATTGATGTGACGTTTATGCAAAAGACATCGAAGAGTCAAATCATGAATCTACCTGTTAGGAAGCATTAAATGTCCACTTATTTAGGAATGATTGATTGACACCTAGGAGGAGACACCGTGGTAAGCAGACGAGGCCACGTGCCCTTCCATCTAATGGTCCCAAATCCACATATTTTCTTTTATATATAATCACATTTAGTGTCATTTTGAAGGTAATGCAACTCCAACAATTATTGACATATATTTTCACTCCCCATATCACTATTATATTGATTTTCAACAGTTTACGCTATCGAAACGTCCCCCCATTTTCAACATCATCGACTAGCTTGATCGTCGGAGTGTTGCAGCCGCTTCCTCCACTTTTAGAATGGGCCACAAATGACTAACGGTGTGTTCTAGGGCACATAAAGGAGCCCACATGAAGTTGCTTGCTGTTGGTCACGTAAAAAAAAAAAAAAATACGTTTGTCAAGGTCAACAAGTATCTACTACTTGTTTAAGCAAAGACAATAGAGATGTTTGTGTATCCACGTATTTGAATGAGATAGTACTTTTTAATTAATATTCATTTTAGTTTATGGCATTAAACGATAAGAGGTATTGTCTTCAAAATGTGTGTTTTGCATTAAATGATACTGAATTATTTGGTCAGGTTTTCGATGCCATCAATGATAGCATGATACATACTATCGCTAACGATATAAAACGTTATTAGTGACATTATGTTGTTGTGAACTAGTAGTGCATGTCATAAATTGTAACGATTTGTGTTGTAAATGACAATGGGATCATGTCGTGTACACATTGTGGATTCAAGGCATCTTCCTTTTTTAATGTTAATTCCACATTAGTTTTTTGCTTCTCAAATATGAAAACTATATTGAGATTTATTGTATTATATGGGGAGAATTCGTGGAAATAATCTTTGATCCTTCAAAACATATTAGTGCAAAACATCCTGGACCAATCTTGCCTCGAAACCAAGAGCTAGGCAAACACAGAATCTCTCTGCAATATTGGAATCACTCCAAAGAAAGAAAGAATTCCCATTTTTGAATGGAAAAAAAAAATGCCTTCATTATTTTCCATCCCTTCCTTAAATAACAAACCAATATTAAAATCTCCAACTCCAACTAGGAAAGCACTAAACTTTGAAAGAATAAAATAGAACAAAAAAGACAGAATTGCAACAAATACGTAAGATTTCTTAAAGTCATCTACATCACATAACAGCTCCATTGTTTACGGAATTATGGGGTGTCTGATTTGCATCAATTGCTGGCTCTCCTGAAGAACTTGACTCTGGCAAGTTTTAACGAGTGTAAGCATTAAATAGATGTGGATGTAAATGCTTAATGTCTGAAGCTTGCAACCAGATGGAGTTCGAATTTGGTCAATTTTTCCACTGTACTAAGAACTTGTAATATCCTCTTTGACGAGTTGTAACAAATTGATGGTCAAGAATGGCAGCAATCTCATCTTACGGTACTGTATTTTCTGGAACCTGCAGAACTAGTTTTGCATCTAGAACCGGTATTGCGGAATTTTCATCGACATCACCTTTGAACTTCGTAAGATCTTTTATGTTAAAAACGGGGCTAATACCGAATTCAGAGGGTAATTTAATAACATATGCTTTGGTGCCCGACTTCTTAGTTACTCTAAAAGGACCTACTCGGCATGCATGAAGCTTGGTAAAACTCCCAGGAGCTCATCGCTCTGGCCTTAAACGAACAAGGACCATATCTCCTTCATTAAATTGTCGATCCTCGCGTTTTGCATTTGCTGAAGCTACATAAGAATTTGTATGGATGGTGAGGCGCCATTTGCATTCATCATGGACATCTCGCATATAGCTAGAAAAACCCAGTGCAGCCTCACTTGGCCTGGGTGGTAGTGGCAATGAATTAACATCAAGTGGAGTGCTAGGTCGGAACTCGTACACCACTTCGAATGGAGTGCAGCTTGTTGACCTGTTAACAGAATTATTGAAGGCATATTCGGCGTACGGAAGTACTATATCCCAGCTGGTCACATGATCTGCGACAAGGCAACGTAATAGGTTTCCCAAACTTCTGTTGGTTACCTCAGTTTGGGGGTAGATGCACTAGAAAACATAAGCTTTGTTCACATCTTCATCCACAATGTCTTCCAAAAGTAACTCACAAATTTGACGTCCCTATCAAACACAATCGAAGCCGGAATACCATACAAACGAACAATTTCTTATAGAAATATTGCAGCAACTTTTGATGCATCATAAGTTCTATGACAATGAATAAAATAGGACATCTTGGAAAAATGATCGACCACCACCATAATTGAATCATGTTGTCGAGAGTCCTTGGCAACCCAAGAACAAAGTCCATACTAATATGCTGCCATAGTTTGTCTGGAATGGAAAGTGGCGAATAGAGCACTGCTTGCTGCATGGTTCCTTTATTTAATTGACAAATTCGACACCGATCAACCACTGTGCGCACGTCTCTCTGCATCCAAGGCCAATAGAACTGATTAGAAATAATAGCAAAAGTTTTATCATGATCGAAATGCCTAGCTAAACCCCCGTCGTGGAGTTTCGTAATTAAAACTCCTTAAAAGAACTATGCTGAATGCATAGCCGTGATTTTTAGAACAAGAAACCATCGCGCAACATATAATCATTACCAGATGTGTGCTGATGAGTGGTGAGATCACTTCATACATTGTCGAAGTCTTCATCGTTGGCATACTCTGTTTTTAGACTATCAAATCCTGCAACATTAGCTGAAAACACATGTAACAAGTGTAGTCTCCTACTTAAGGCAATAGCTACCTTATTTTCAACCCTGCCTTATGTTCGATAACGAATTCGAATTGCTATAGATAGTCCATCCAACGAGCATGACGTGCATTCAGTTTACTTTGGGGATTTAAATGCTTCAGAGAATCATGGTCTATATAAAGAATAAATTCTCTGTAGATCAAGTATGGTCGCCAATGCTTGAGAGTTTGAATTAAAGTATAGAATTCCATATCATATACCAAGTATCGCCAACGAGTATCGTTAAATTTCTCACTGAAAAAGGCAATAGGGTGCCCTTCCTGACTCAACACACCCCCGATTCCCACATGTGAAGCATCACAAGCTACTTCAAAAATTTTAGAGAAGTCCGGCAACTTAAGTACTGGTGCTTACCCATTTTTTTCTTTATTTCGGAGAATGCCTTAGCAGCTGCGACACTCCATAGAATTTTTTTTCTTTCAAGCACTCGGTGATTGGGGCCATTATATTGCTGAAACTGCAAATAAATCGCCGATAGAATGTCGCCAAACCATGGAAGCTTCTAACTTCAGAAAAATTCTAGGGCGTTGGCCAGTTTTGGATAGTTTGCACCTTTGCAGGATCAACCTCAACACCTTGATCAGAAATTATAAAACCTAGAAACTTGACACTTTTCTTCAAGAACGAGCATTTGTTCCGATTGATGTAGAGTTGTTCGGCTCTCAAAACTTTCAATACCTGCTCAACATGGCTTAAATGATCCTATAAACTTCGGATAAAAATTAAAACATCATCAAAATAAACGACAAATTTTCCCAAAAATGGTTTGAGAAATTGTGTTATCACGCGCATGAAAGTGCTTAGTGCATTAGTTAATTTTGAAGGGCATAACTAGCCATTCGAACAAACCATCTTTCGTTTTGAATGTCGTCTTCCACTCGTCGCCTAACCTGATACTGATTTGGTGGGAACCACTTTGAAGGTCGATCTTAGTGAAAATAGAGGAGTCACATAGCAAGTCCAACATATCATCAAGACGGGGAATGGGAAATCGGTACTTCACGGTTATCTTGTTAATTGCTCGGCTATCGACGCACATCCTCTAACCATCATCCTTCTTTAGTGTGAGTAAAACTGAAATAGCACAAGGGCTGAGACTTTCTCGAATAAAACCTTTGTCTAGTAGTTGCTGAATTTTTCGGCTGAGCTCTTCATTCTCTGTTGAGATCATGTGGTAGTGTGGCAAATTAGACAAAGTTGAACCAGGGATCAAATCGATAGCATGTTGCACCTCTCTCATTGGAGGTAGTTGATTCGACAATTCACCCGGCAGAAATTTCTCCAACATTGTCGTGAATTCTGTTGGAATATTACCATCCACCCGCTTCACTTCATGTTTTATGACCATAAACAACATATTATCCTCTTGTAAGACTCGAGAGAATTGTCGCATCATCAAAATTGGGACTGCTTCTTGTTTTTTTTGTCTCGAATTACGAAATATATAAAGGATCCAAAACAAATTTCTTATCGTTGAAATTAAAAGAGTAAGTGTTAGCATACCCATCGTAGAGGACCTTCTGATTATAGAGCCACGAGCGTCCCAATAACATGTGACAGACGGTCATAGGGATTACATCGCACCAAGCTTCATCCACATATTTTTTTCCAAAGAAAATTTAACCAATCACTGTTGCTTCACTAAGACTGAATTGGTTTCATAAACCCAATTGATCCTATAAGGAGCATGATGGTTATCAATTTTCAGCCCTAAACGTTCGACAACCGTTTTGGAGATCACATTCACGCCACTGCCATTATCAATAATAACATTCAAGGCCCGACCATTATGCTCCATACGAGTGTGGAAAATATTGGTGCGCAGCCACTAGGGATTCGCTTGGAGCTCTCTCTTAGTTTCCATCAAACTTCGCTCGATCACACAGCTAGGTAGGTCCGACGCACCCACATGCTCTTTCTCAATGTAACTACCCTCTTCGATCTCCTCCCCATCCGTGTCTTCAACAGCGTTCACTGCTAATAATTCTTTTTCACATCTAAATGCTAGTTTTTTTTATCACACAACAACATAGTGTCCGAATCCTTTACATTTATAACATTGTGGCCCTTCACTGGTAACTTTTGTTTTTCCCTTCTGGTCTCCACTTACAGTGCCCTTAGATTGATCTTTCAACAATGGAGGTATTTGGACTGAAGGCTTGGTGACATGTTCCTGTCTTGAATCCATCGACGACATTTTCCTCCTAAACAAAGGCTCCATTTTTTCTTAATATGAAGTACCATTTGATACACCTCCTCTACGTTGATTAAATGTGCATTCCACATTTCTTTACGTAGTTCACTGCGTAATCCGGCACGGTATCTGTCTAAAGTTTGTTGCTCAGTCTCCACGATCCTGTTATGGACAATCAACTCGTGGAAGCGATTTGTAAATTGATCAACAATTAATGATCCTTGCCTGAGTTGCAACATCTCCTCGAACATCATCTGCTCATAATTAATGGACAAATATTTTTCCTTTAATCGCTCATTCATCTCTTCCCAGTTAGAAACGGATGGTCGCTGTGTACGACGTAATTGTTCTTCTACACTTCCCCCACCATGCTCATGCACGCCCCTTCAATTTCATTCGGACATAGCGAACCTTTCTATCCTCCGATACGTCAAACCAATTAAAATAATCCTCGATAGCCGTTAACCAGTCCTCGAAAGCGTTGGGCTCTAATTTTCCAAAAAGATCCGGCACATCAACTCTCATTCTCTTGGTCAGTTCATCAAGTGGTTTTTAAGGTTCGCGATGACCAGCATGATCTCGGTGAAAATTTTATCTATGACGTCAAGTTCGAGGCTCATGATCCTTAAACTCCTGATTTTCTTCTTCTTCTTCTTCTTCATTTTCATCAACATCTCCATCCCTTTCGTCCAACCTCTCCCCACCACGAACTGTTCTACGCCCTCTCCGATTAAAGGGCCCATACTCCTCTCGAACGTATCGCTCATCCATGACATCTAGTTGATGAGTGAGGTTTTCCAACACTGTGGCGATTTGATCTATTTGGTGCTGCAACTGGGGCTGGTTTATGTTCTGGTTATTTGGGTTTTGATCGTTTGTATTTTAAGTGTTTACCATGGCGTATGAAGTGCCACTGAGTGTTACATGCATGGGACGTGAAACTTCGTAGTGAAATGACTCTAATACCAAAATAGGTGCAAAGTGTCATAGACCAACCTCACGTCGAAACCAAGAGCTAGGCAAACACAAAATCTCTCTGCAATATTGGAAACAGTCCAAAGAAAGAAAGAATTCCCATTTTTGAATAGCCAAAAAAATTGCCTTCATTGTTTTCCATCCCTTCCTTAAATAACAAGCCAATGTTAAAATCTCCAACTCCAACTCCAACTAGGAAAGCAATAAACTCAGAAAGAGTAAAATAGAAAAAAAAAAAAAAAAACAAATTGCAACAAATACGTAAGATTCCTAAAAGTCCTCTGCATCACATAACAATTTCATTGTTTACGGAATTATGGAGTGTCTGATTTGTATCACATATTCATTTTCTTGGTTGCCTATGTAGTGGACGATCGAACATTTTCACGCTACAGTTCGACATCTCCGCTGTGGAAGCTGTCATCTCTGAGCCAATCTGGAGCTCATTCGATCCCTCTTGATGAACTCTCTACTAGGGTTAGGATACTATAAAGATGAGTGCATGTACCTCAACGACGACGAAGGTGTGTTATACGCATTGTCCATGCAACTGTCCCAATGAGATTAATGACTCGGATTGGGAGAACCATTAACACCACGTAACAAACTATCCAAATGCATAGTTCCTCCATCAATATTTCCACCATCGTTCACTTTGGTTGCATTCACTTGGTGTTTATAAACCAAACAGACCCTCGTTTTTTCTCAAATTAATTTTCAACCACACATTCTCTCAATAAAAATTTACACATAAATCAAACATATTTTCTTACTTTTTAACCACATATTCTTTAAAAAATCACTATTATAAAACTTATTTTTCACTAAAAATGGGGCTTAAACAAAGTCTGTATGTTATGTTAGGTATTGAAGTCAACTCGAAAGTCCAATTTAATAGAGATAATCTACAATGTTATAAATCCATAACTTCATATAAGTTCCACAAATTATGTTCAGAAAGCACATACTTCTTCTAAGAGCAATAAAAATACAGTAAAGACACTTAACAATGATACAAGCCTCGTGTAAAGAATCATACTCGATATTCAATAATCAAGTTAGGGGTATGTTTGGGTCGGATTAAAATCTGATTTTAATCTAAGTCAAAGTCAAACAATCAATATCAACCACATTTTTCATGGGTCCCACGTCTTTTCAACTACATAAGTCAAAAACTTCTATCACAATCCACTAAAAATCAGATTTTAATCCACACCAAACACCCTCTAGAGATGTGTTGCTTCATGGATTTAAGGCCCCGTTCGATAGGGATTAAAATTGAAAATATGGCCGTTATTGAGTCCCACTCGTCTAATAAAAGTCAACAATAATGGCTAATTTTTCAATTTTAATCTCTACCAAATAGGCACTAAATAAGATTACTTTTTAGAAAATTTTGATTTTTCGAAAAAATTGACAATGTGTCCTAAATTGCATATAAAAACTTCTCCAATCATGCTACATTTACATCATTTTTTTACTTTATTTTTGATATTGTGTCATATGACGACGATACATGATTGAATAATTTTAAAAAATACACACTTTCCCGCCCACAACCATTTGAACTCCACTGGGATGTACACAATGATGTCAATCCCACGATTTACAATTAGCATTATTTAAACTTCTTGCTTTTAAGCACATTGACTCGAGAGAAAGATTTGTCTTGGGTGGTACACATTATAAATCAACACAAATTCTTAGCTCTCAACTCACAAATTTCTTACAATCCATATTTGGTAAAGATTAAAATTAGATTTTTAGTAGGTTCTGATAAAAGATGATAAATTGAATGGTTAATAATTGTAGATCTCATATAATACGTGGTTAAAATTGATTGTTGACTTTGATTTAGATTACCAAACATGGACATAGGTATTTAGTTAACATTTTGCTCCTATTTTTTAAATTTTATTTTTCTCAAACTCATTTTCAACTATACTTTAATGAAACCAACTTTTATTAGCTTTTTATTCACACATTTCACCCACTTTTATCATAATCTACAAAAAATATTCTCTTGATTTGATACAAATTTCCTGAGTTTATTCTCTTGATTTTTGGCCTAGCATGAAAAGCTGGACACTATTTTTTTCAGGCAATATATTCATATTACATTTCTTAACAACTACATCAGAATTTAATTGTACGAAAGGTTCGTATACTTTATTCATTAACTAATTTATATCTCAAACCTTTCTTTTTTTTTCTTTTTATTTTTTTTTATTTTTTTTATCACATTCTTATTTAAAGATTCACACAAGTTATCCCTAATGACAATTTATGTCCACAAACTTCGTTAAGATGGAGTTAAAAAATGTTATTTGCTCCTTGTACTTTTAATAAGCTAAAGAAAAAACAAATACAAAATTAAAACTATTTATCCATTGATTTAAACACTAATAATATTCTTGGACGAAAACAATGGTTAAAGGCAAAATTGTTAGTTAATGAAAAGTTGAAGATAAGAATATTACGAGAAAAATGGAAGGATATAAATATAACAATAAATAAAAGTTAACGACCTTAATATATATATATATATAAAAGACGTGATGTGAATTATAACTTGCTTTTTTCATTCCAATTATATATATATATATAAAAGACGTGATGTGAATTATAACTTGCTTTTTTCATTCCAATTTGAGTAATGTGATTTAACACCAGACTAAAAAATTATAATTCATTTAATAACACATATAATATGCCGATATCTAGACTAACGTTCAATACCACTAGCACTAGATAGCATTACTCTTCTACTTTTGCTTGCAATATTCTTCATTTAAAATATTTAAGAACAGATTTTGAATATTTGTACCAAATGTTGGATGATCTGTTATCAACTACAACAAAGGGAAATGTCTACTCAACAACAGGGGCATGATGAACTAATATACACTACAACTAATAACATTCTATTATTCTTCAATTTTGAATAGCATTTCTGTCTATTGCAATGTATTATACCTGCTTCAGAACATAGAAAACTTCTACTAGCCCTGTATCTTGCCAGGACAATCTTGAGGAACCGAAAAGTTCAGTTACATAGGCTTTGATTTCACTGTATCAATGGCTCCCCTTGTTAACAACCACCGAGTCCCACGGACAAGTTCTTCCTTAACCATGAAAAGAACAGCAGCTGCGAGAACACTTTGTACAATCTTCGTCCCCATCCCCTTGTAAAAACCGTAAAACCCTTCATACCTTATCATCTTCAGTATAGCATCTAATGTGCCTGCACAGCATAAAAAATAGCCTCACAATCTTTTCTTCATTCAGTGCACGGGTGAAAGTGCAGAATGAAAGTGACTTGCCAATACAAAAACTAGCATGTCACTTCTTTGCGCTTATATATCAAAATAAAAATTAGTGGATTTTTTAGACTGATGAAACCAAAGTAGAAGTATAAATACAACCTTTGTATTGACGCTTTCTATCTCCGTTAGTTACCTGTTTTGCTTGAAGTCTCGACTGCGAAAAAAAATAAATTATATTCAGGCGGAAAATTACAATGAGCACTTCAACCAGAGGATTGATTGCCGCCTCCTTGAGAAAAATAGACATTAAAATCTTATGAATAGTTATTTGTAGAATGATGATGCTAATTGAAAGTCATGGAGGTTTTCTTAGTGATGGGAAACGACAGAAAAACACACCCAGACTCTGTTTGGGATTTGATCATTTGTAACTTTTTAGGGGGGAATAGTGTTTGGGACCACAAAATGTGTGGATAATAATTAGTAGTTTTGAATATGTGGTTGGAATTAAAGTTTGACTGGTAGAAGAAATAACTTTTTAAGTTACAAATAATGTAAGCCGAGCACATGCATAATAAGTACTTTAACATTAGTACCTTAATATTAACAGCTTTGCCACAAGGAACTTTAGTTAGAAATAAATATATTAAGAAGAAGAGAAATGAATTTTACCTTCACAACAAGGAGAGGATATGTTACAAGTGTAGCTCCAAGTTTTGCCAAAGCTCCAAGCAAAAATATCTATTGCAAATTTTGTTATGTTAGCACAAAAATGGACGTAGATCAAAAATAAGAATTCCGTTAGTGGTCTCTTAACATACAGATACGGTAAGTTGAGAAACTAGCAAGAGATTACCTCCAAAGCAGTGATGTTGTTAGCCTTTCCACTTGAAGCACGCCGTTTCTTCAGTTTCTTCAAAAGAGTCTCATACAACATAAATTGTATTGAAGGGTTGCTCACCTGTGGGCAACAGGGAGGAAAATCAGTAATTACCCAGCAGCAGTTACTAAAGTCACTTCTGACGTACCATGATCAATGTCGGGAAAACACCTTTCCAAAATCCCCAGACTCCAGCTTCACCGTAAATTTCGTGAATCTGCATAGCTAAATATTCTAGGTATAAAAACGGCGCAAAATTCTTAAGTCATTTATCTGTATTCCTGTTAGTGGAGACGTGAAACAGTTTGTGCATAAAACCTCAGAAAAATTAGCATTCACAAATAATGGTGACTTCTCACTGGTCTCTTACGACATTCAGCACATTCAAGATACTCTACAATTACAGGAAGAAAAAATGATAAAGAACTGGTATTGAACACAATAGCCAAAACAACTATTTGGGATCCTGGCTTGTTGGTCAAAAGATAAATAAATTGAAAACCATGTAAATCTGGTCATCTTCCTTTTTCCAGCATTACCTTAATATAATTAATATAGCTCTTCTAGAAGCGACGGTTTTTTATGCACTCTGATCCTTAAATGTGCTACAATGACCACCAATACGTTCCTCTGATTATCCTACTCATATCTTTGCTCATTAACAAGGTTTGCCAAATCATTTAGAGCTATCCTCCGAACTATTCAAAATATCTCAACATCCGTTATTTGACACAAAAGCCTCTCGTATTCTTGTCATTCCCGATCATGTTGACTATAAACAAGCCAATCTCATATTCTCTAGATGCAACTAACATTCTTATTCCAAGAACACCGAGTATGTTGAAAATCAGTGCACTGCACCAACCAATGGGGAAAAAGAAAAGGTTAATTTAGTTACTGCAACTTTTTCTTTGCCTCTTTCCATATCTGGAGCAATAGTGACATACTTTGTCTGCCCCTTTTCAATAAAAGGTGCTTATGAGGTAAATAGTTGTACTTAAAAAATAAAAATCAAAGCACAAAAACTACAAATTTTCTTGATTCAATATTTGTGGCATCCAAAGCAAAGTTCTTCAGGTGATACATTCAATATATATTGAAATCTTCAAATGCTAGTTCTAGTAATACAGAAATAGATTGCAAATCAATCTATGGAATCATCTATTATAACAAAAAAAAGAAAAGAAAAAAAAGACACATATACATACCGCATTGCTAGTTCCATAAGGAGGAAGTTCTGCTGCAGCAAGAATAACTTCTTTGGAAGATAATGATTCAGTCTCTGAAGATAATGATTCCCCATGATTCGGTAAACTCTTTTTTGTATGAGTCTATAAGACAGTTACCAAGAATAACACAAAGATTAGGTACGTGCCATAAAATTAAGATCAATAACTCATTCTAATAATCTCATCATAAAACATAAACTAAACTCATATTCCATTGAAGAAATGTGCTTTTCTTTTACATGGGGATTCCTTTCACCCTTTTGGGAGGGAAGGATGGAATGTAAATACAAAACACATGCAAGTCCTCTAAACTAATACCTTGAATAATAATTATCTGATATGACTTAGTACAGCTACAACCTCAAAGTAAAACGATCCCAACAATCACCTGATTGCTCAAAAACATAAAGACATTTTTATAATATCTCACGCTCAAAGTATGGTATAAAATTGCAGCTGTAGCATAAATGAAGAAGACAATAAAATTTACATCTTTAATGAATGATAAATCAGTATAAATTAGTTCTGGTTTTGGGATAAGAAGAGTTCAGGAACATATCAAAATTGCAAAAGAGGAAGGTAAGAAACTATTTAGACTCAGTTCAAACAATAATGCACCAAATTTTCAAGATGAACACGAAAAGGGGCAGAGTTAGTTACCTGCATGCGAGTCACAACTACCCAGATAGGATTAGTCAGCAGCACATTCACACACCTATAGGAAGGAAAAGTCCAAGCATTCACTGGTCTATGTACACATATTACATGTTGAGTGACACAACACATGGAGAAATTTGTGGTAGGAGGTTTATCCAACCGGTGTAACACAAGAAAAGAAAATGTATACGAACAATTAAATATGAGAAAATGATACATAGAATAAATTTCAGCCTCTATAATAGTTGTTAAAAGTGTGACTCAGCAAGCATCAAAATTCAAAGCTAGGTATACCCTGTGTAATTTTAGTGTTAAAGCACCCTCATTATATAAATCACAAAAAATCCAAAAAAAAAAAATAGTAACTAAATAAGCAAAGCACAACGCATTCTTTATTTAAATTTTTTATATTTCTGTCTTTTTTCTTCTTAACAGTTGCTTCTTTTAATATTGCCTCAGAACTGATTTGTTCAAATATTGGTGGAATTAACTTATATCAGTCAAAATTTAGTGAAAAGTTTCAGAAATATTGAGCTTTATGTTGTCCCAGGACCCAGAACGTCTTGGGAGCTAGGAAAGCTTTGCATTTTAGTGACCATGTTCGATGCTTGCCAATTGTTTCTATTGAAACTAACATTTTCACATTAGCCAATTTTACTCGTAGTCAATAAGACAGTCTCCCAAGCAATGAGATCGTCATTTTAGCACTTCAAACCTGAGACCTGCTTGCCCTGGTAGCTCGTATAAAAGCAGAGCTTTGAGTAAAAGAAAACTTCAGAATAATTTCAGTAAAAATTCCAAAAAACATAAGTTGCATTTGAGCTTTAAGTGAACCTGAACTAGTCTGGGAGAATTTAAACTTCAATGATATAGTAATACAATATATATAATTCTTTTTTAAAATAAGAAATTAATGCCAAAAATCATATTCTATTGCCAAGTGTTGCTTGTGAAATTCGTTGTTTAACAAGGAGCAATAATTAGTGCTTTACATGATAAATCTTATAAAAGTTTTATGGCCAAAGCTAACACATTGAACGGATCTAAATTTTACCCATGATTACTTGTATAACTTAGTCGACTTAACTTATGCTCTTTTTTGAGTAGAAATTTGAAAATCAAACACACAGAAACGATCTATTTAATAGTTCTTTGAAAGCAAAAAAAAAAAAAAAATCATAATTTTTTTTCTCTTTCGTCTTCTCTTCAAACATGAGACATAACATATGCTCATCCAAGATTTCACAAACTTGATCAAGACCTCGCTAATGCTAATGTGATGAATTGGATAGAAAACTTTACATCGAGCCTGTGAGTGTAAAGATTTAATTGGAAAGGCTTGAGCCTCCAAGTCTGTATCTTAGAGCCCAATTGACAGGCTTATAAAGAACTTGAATCGGGAAGATATCTTCAGGAAGAACTAGTGAATATATAGAACACTCCATATGTAAAAATGGTCATGAACAAAAATGGCAAGAGATTAAGTAAATAACGAGTATATAGGAACAGGACACTTGACAAATTTCACAGGACAACTAGAATAACAGTACATTGTAAGTAATCCAACAAGTATATTACCCAGATAGAGCGGCCACCACAAGTGATGAGAATATTCCAACTGATCCATCACCAAAGCCTTTCTTCTTACGTTCAAGGGCAGCAGCTTCGGCCTTGTTCCTGAATATTTGATAGAAATAATAGTAAACACCCTGTACCATAAAAGTTATTATTAAATATGATACATAGATAACTAATGGTCGTATTTTAGCTATCAGGAAAATTTTGCTTCTGTAGGGAAAGGATACGAGGGAGAAAAAATAAAA
Source organism: Fraxinus sp. D2006-0159 (assembly GCA_903798375.1). Classification (NCBI taxonomy): domain Eukaryota; kingdom Viridiplantae; phylum Streptophyta; class Magnoliopsida; order Lamiales; family Oleaceae; genus Fraxinus; species Fraxinus sp. D2006-0159. Next base: position 5,347 of record CAIGRQ010218624.1, on the reverse strand, counting down.
TGAAAAAAAATCAATCCCTGTACCATAAAAATTATAATTGTACAACAAATCATAAATGTAGATTATTAATGGTATATTTTAGCTATCAGGGACATTCTGGTCTTCTGGGAAAGGAAATCAGGGAGAGAAATATGGGGAAAAAAATCATTTACATGTTCATCATTCATCTTGATTATTACAACAATGATATCAGCACTAAAATTACTAGTCCTACAGTTCACACTAGGTTCAATAACTATGAATTTTATGCAAGACTTCCACATAAACAGACTGACCACACATACTTTCTTCTAATAAGCAGTACGTCCAGAATACCATATAACCAATCTCAGGGTTTGACTAGGCACAATTATTTAAGTGGGAACTGAAAAGTGTGTTATTAAAGCGAAGCAGGTCACAAACTAAGTCACATGTAACTCTTTTTTTTTTCTTTTTTTTTTTTGTGTGTGGCTATTTGAGACATTAGGATTTAGGAAGATGAACGTCGATCTACTATAGCCTAAAACATAAAAAGAAGCATTCATTTTGAAATGGCCTAAGCAAAATTAATAATAAATGCACATCTTGGAAGCCAATTGTATATGTATTCAGATATTATTGTAAACTTTAACCTAGCATGCAAAGTTAAAATAAAATAAAAAATGATGTCAGGTGAGCAGCCACTCACTGTCTTTGTTTGGTTAATAAAGAAACAAGATACAGATAAAGAAAATCTAAGGATAATAAATCAAAGGGGGGAAAAAAGAAGCAAAACTGAGCATGATGGCAGATTTACTTTTGTTATGAAAACACGGTTCCAGTATAAACTTTTTACAGAAGTGTCTCACTTTGATTTAATCACTATCTATCTCATATCAAATTTGAATTTTCTCCTACTAATTTAGATTCTAAGCAACCTGCACTTCATCATGGATTTATTTGCAAAAATCAGGGCTCTTGGGCTATAATTAGAGATAGCAGTCAACAACATCACTCCAATATGTCGAGTTAGCGCACAATATTCATTAGGCTAATTTGGCTTGCTTCAATATTGATTACTAGTATTTTTTTAATACCATATGGGTGGACAGTGTTTACAAGCAAATAATGTGTGTGCAACATGGCACACTTGCCAATGCCAAGGGACCACACAATACCCAATCTGCCAACTACGCCCATCAATTTATTGTCCCTCTAGGGCAGAGGGCTGCTCCCAGTAACCTGGACAATAGACTTTCAATTCGTTTACCAACTTATTTGCTTGTTTTATGATAAAACTTTGCTAATCTCTCTCTCTCTTTTTGAATTTTTTGAATTTTTCAACTTATCAAACTTCAATTTTAATCATGTATTTTATGTGCTCAGAACTTTTTATCAATTTTTCGATCTCATATTTCATCAACTTTTGTCAAAATCAGCTAAAACTTTTATCAAAATCTTTGTCACATAGGCAATACCATCACATTCATCACCAAAATAATTTTGCTTTAAGTGCAACTTTGTTTTTTCTTTTTTTGTGCATTCGCAAGTCAATTTTTATTTCTGTTCTCCATTTCTTTCTCCATCCAGAATTGATGCCATCGTTGTGAGAAAAATGCACAACCAAATTTGAGCAATAAATAACTAAGAACGTGGCCCGCATTAGAAGCAATTGAATAGAACCAAGTAAAATGAACTCGCCTGAGACGCAGCTGTGCCGACCAGGGACGGAGTTAAACCTCCATACAGCCGATCCCATCCCTCTTGCTTCACAACCTGCAAATAGAATCGTTTCTTTACTATTACCGTAAATATAACAAAATCAATTTTAAAAAAAAAAACGGGAAAAGAAAATTCAAACACGTAATCTAAAATTTCATTTAAAAAAAAAGGAAAGAAAGAAAGAAAGAAGACCTGAGACATTTGTTCTAAAGTCCCAAGACTTCTCTTCTCCTTCTCCGGATCTCGATCCGTCTGTTGCCGCGTATTTACCTACCACGATCAAATATCACAAAAACGCAAAACTCAACACTAACTAAAAAAAAAAAGTCAAAATCAAAAATGAAAAAAAATAAAAATAAAAATCAAATAAACAGAAGTTGTTTAACAGATTACAGTTTGGAGTGGATAGGTTATGAGCTGAGCGATGATGCCGCCACCAGCACCTGCCAGGCCATTGATCAAAGCGTCTGACATAATAATTTCCTCCGATTAATTGGGAGGATAGCGAGATCTAACAGTTGGAGAGAGGCTTTTGGGGGGAATAGACTCTGATTTTGACTGCTGCAACTGAAATAAATTGAAATGAAAAGGAAAATAAAAACATGCATTATGTGTTTCGATCTACCAAATAGACCGAGTTTAGTTTTGATGTTGCGTTCAAGAAACCCATTCCGAGTGACGTTGGTTGTGGGGTCGAGAAGTGAGTGGGCAGCTTTTGGCCTTTTTTTTCTGGTCTCTTTGGAATATTTTTATAATTTAGGTCATAATCAAGATCCCGTTTGGCAGAGATTAAAATCGAATATATTTTCAATTTTAATTGGTACTAAACATGTTTTAAATGTTTTTAAGGATAATTAATTATTTTTCTATCTCATCATATTCATTTCCTAAAGCAATTACCATCTTTCCCATTTTAATGTCTATTAGAATAGAGAAATGTTATTCATAGTACTGTCATAGTCATCACATAAGACAACATGTTATTTGATACAGTAACTTGTTATTTAAGACAACAAAATCACAGTAAATTAATGTCGCAAATAACAAATCACTACATAAAAATGTTATTGTAATAACTGATTATGAACAATCCGATTAATTGGGATAATGAAAGAACAAATCGTGGCTCAATAAAATCAAATCAATCCAATTAAATATAAGATATTCACAACTACAAGAAAATAAATCAAAATAATTTATTTACTTGCCGGTCTATCAATCATACGCAATCTTTATTCATACTTTTAGGGGGTGTTTGGACCTCATTTTAAAAAAATATATATTTTGAAATAGTAGATTGATGGAAAATATGTGATTAAAAAAAATGAAAAGTTTTTAGTTTACGTATAATATTATTTTAACGAAAAATGTGTGATTAAAAATAAAAATCAAACAAGACTTTAAATCAAAACTTGTTAGGCATACTCAATCTTAACTCCTAGGTACCAAATCAAAATAAGTTAGAGCTTGTCAGGTAACGATTAAAATTCGATTAAAATTGAAAATATGATCGTTATTGGGTCTCATTCGTCTAATAAAAATTAACAATAACGACTAATTTTTCAATTTTAATCCGATTTTAATCTCTACCAAACAAGCTCTTAATAAAAGTNTCTAATAAAAATTAACAATAACGACTAATTTTTCAATTTTAATCCGATTTTAATCTCTACCAAACAAGCTCTTAATAAAAGTAAATTTTAAGTACAACAATAATAATAAAAAAAGTCAATCATGCGAGGAGCACCCCCAATGTTCTTAAATAAAAAATAAAAATAGCATTGACTAAACTGTGCCTTTCGCGTGTCGCTGACAGCTGTGACACTGTCACCGATTCGGACCGGCCCAAATCGTAAGATTCCGTTTCTGGACAAGACCTATCCAGATCCTACTGGGTTAAGCCGCTCATTCTATTCATCTTACTTCTCTTATTCACCAACCGTCAATACAAACTCCACTTTCTCTACTGGTAAGCTCCTTCCACCAATTTCTCCTCGTAGACGTATTGATTTAATCTATACTAACATAAAATTACATGTATTTGTATCGCGTATGTACTAATTTAATTGTTTATTTGTATATGCATTTCCAGGCCGTGATCTTCGCGCCATATAAGAAATGTCACAAGGTAGGTACTCTGATTTGTAATCTGATTGAAATCCAGTTTTAATTGATTTCATATGCAAATGCTTCCTTTTAATAACTTTTGTTTGCAGGAGTTGAATTTTTGAAAAAAAAAAA
>CAIGRQ010218620.1:0-11912 GCA_903798375.1 Fraxinus sp. D2006-0159 | reverse complement strand
GCCTGATCCATGAATTTTTCCCTTGTTTCAAATATGGGGTTGAAAATGCTCGTGACTACAAAAGAATAAAATAAAATCCACACATCGCGGAGATACCGTGTTCGCAATGTGTAGATACCATGCCCTAGTGTCCGCACATCACGGACACTGTATCCCGCCGGCGTCCGTGATGTGCGGATGAATTTTTTTTTAGTGAACAAGTGCAATCACTTGTATTGGAAAAATAGACTCCGTATCTCCGCATGTCGTGGCTCCGTGCCATTTTTTTTCAGCGCAGAGACATGTTCTTCGCATCGTGTCTCCGCGGCCTTATTTTTTATTTTTCCTTTTTTGTTAAATAATGTGTTCAATCCATTAGCTTTTTTCACTCCTTTAAACTTCTTACTTTCTCCAATTAGTTCCTATATTGTTTACTTTGAGCTCCAACTATTTGATAATTTATCTTATTGCTTTGATAGATAATTCAAAAATGTCCGCTGATGGAGAGCCTAATGTTCATAACCCTAAACTATTTTTCAAAGTATAAATGAGTCTTACAATGCCTTCATTTGCCAACAACAAAATCAAAGACATAGGGATCGACAAAATTGAATTAGAATTGAAGGTTCTACTTCAAATGCTCTGCAATGCTCCGCACACTGCAAAGCAAATGCTCCGCATCTTCAATTTTTTAAAATAGTTTTACTTTTTTTTTATTTTTTTATGTGCTAACAATAATTTACGACAAAATTATTTTTATCTTGATTGTTATACGATTTTACTTTAGTAACTGAAAAAACACAAATAATATACACGGGAAAGATATTTTACAAAATATCTCTAATACGAAAGTTCATAGAGAAAGAATATATTTATAAAATCTCAATTGCAATACCAAATTAGTCAACAAAAATGGCTATTGTAACAAAATCAGATAATCAGTTTAAGTGTGAAATGGAAGGTGCAAAAATAAATAGTATTTGACCATCATCTCTTTTGTAGTAGTAGTAGTATGTGTGTGCACGTGTGTGTATATATATATATATATTATTTTTATTTTTATTTTTATTAATCTGCACGGGCTCCAGCCCGAAAGAAATCTCAGTCCGCAAATTTGCCGAATTTGAGGTTGCCGAAAAGATTGAACCGGCCGGCATGCTTAAATTAAATTACATTGTTAACGTCCCCGTTGTGTTTTAACACTCTCCCACTCCAAGTCTCCTTCACAAACTCTGCCGTCTCACAGATCTGTTCTCCGTTTATCTTGTAGATAGACAAACTGACAACTGATAGCCATGAATATGGTGATTAGGGTTTTTCTTCTCCTTCTCACCATCTTCTCTTCCAGCTATCCCACTCTATGTATCTACGAAGACCAAGTCGGCCACATGGACTGGTCTCTCTCTACATATAATTTTAATTTTTAGTGATTTTTTCATGATTATGCAGATTATATGATTGGACTCTCGTAATTTTTCATGATTATAGTGATTTGATGATTGGAGTTTCATAATTATGTAGGCATCAACAGTACATAGGGAAAGTGAAGCACGCAGTGTTCCACACACAGAAGGCGGCACGGAAGCGCGTTGTGGTCTCCACCGAGGAGAACGTTGTTGCTTCACTTGATCTTCGTCGTGGCGAGATTTGTAGGTTTCAACCTTCAGTGTTTTGCTCTTAACTCAATTTATTTTTAAGTAAGCAGTGCAATTAATGGTAAATGTTTGGATGTGATGCAGTTTGGAGGCATGTTTTGGGGCCCAACGATGTCATTGATGCAATAGATATCGCGCTCGGGAAGTGTAATTACCATCCTCGTATCTTGCCTGAGATTTTTTCAATGGGTTATTTGGCTTATAGTTATCAACAACCTCTGGGTTTCTGTGTTTTATCTTTAAGATTTGAATTGGTGCTAAATGCCTCTGGTCCATTTTTCCATAGGAGTAGTAAAAGCAAATAGTTGCCTAATATCTTGTACTCTTTGATCAGCTTGTGAAAGTTTATAGTTATTATCAATTCTAGTAAAATGGGAACTATTATTCATCTACTACGAGCTTGACACCCTAAACTGGTAGACCCCTCTTCTCTTTCATACCTCCAAATGAGCTGTGATCTAGGTCCGCTCTATTTTTAGCTTGTCCGTTACTCCTATCTGAATTTCCCCCAAATGCTTCTATTTGGGTAATAAACTTTCAATTTAGTCGCTTCAAATGAGAAAAAGTTCTTTTGCTAGTGAAAATTGAAGTTTAGGTTCATGTATATTTGATTTGATATAAATATTTTATATTTTTGCAGATGTTATTACCCAGTCATCAGGAGGAACTATCTTAAGAGCTTGGAACCTTCCTGATGGCCAGATGATTTGGGAGTCAACACTTTCTGGCTCAACGACCTCAAAGTTGTTATTATCAATTCCAGTGAGTTAAAATTGTTATGTTTCCTTAAGCCTTCCAAACAACCAACTTCAGATATCTCTAGATGGCTTGGCCTCATATTACCAATGCATGACAATGTGCACTTGAAAGCAATTCACTTAGTCTAGTGAACAGTACACGAAGCTACACTTCTCTAGGTTGTGGTTTTCTCTGAGATGAATGTTCCATGAATTATTTGCTCAAATTTACAGAACCATAGCATGCCCACTGAATGTGGTAATATGAAGGACCCTTATGTAGAACAATTATGGGACTCTTTTATTTTATTGAAAATTTGGATGGGTAATGGTTGAAAGAGGGACGTACTCAGGATTCAAAAATAATGGAGGGATAGTATGAGCTTACCAACACTTCGTATGAGGAAATTTTATTTTTATAAAAGCAAAAAGCCTAGTTAGGGGGCATAGTTATCCTCCTTAAGTCCATTTTCTTAGTTTCATTTGCAGATGAACCATCGAGAATTATTTGTTCCTCCGCTGCCATGTACTAAAATTTTCAATAAATCACTACTACACCTCCAGTACTTTAAGAGATGATAGATTTCAATTTTAATAAAGATCAAATATTTAGCAAAATAAACTTGAAGGAAAATGCGTGATTAGAACATTAAATCCTGCTGAATCAGAATTTAACAAATAACTAACAAGAAATTCCAGTATCCTTACTCAAAGATAAAGGACCATTAAATGAAAATGATGACTCATTGGAATTACTCAAAAAAGATCTATATATTTTTAATTAACGTCTCTTCCTTGTCTATCAAAATATAGAAATTGCTTATTAATCACTAGATCCAGATGAATCACATAACAAGAACAAAAATATTGCAACAAAGAAAGAAGAAGAAGTTCCCATAAGCCAGGAAATGACTCATCCATAGATATTTAGTTGTTAACAACACTTGATACAAAAGATTTTCAGAAATATAATTATGTACTATGGTTTGGTGCAGACAAATTTAAAGATTGGAAAGGACGATGTGATCTTTGTGTATGGTAGTGGATGTCTTAATGCTGTTGCAAGCATTGATGGCGAGGTTATCTGGAAGAACGAGTTTACAACTGAAGGGTTTGAACACTTATAAACTCTATTTTTCCCCTGTCTACTACATCCTAACACTGGTTTTGGTGTGTTTCTGTCATTTTGCAGTGGCGATATTCAACAGTTAATTTATCCTGAGGGAACTGACATAATATATGCCATAGGTTTAGTTGGTTTCGCTCAGTTTGAGGCTTATCAAATCAATGTCAAGACTGGCGAGCTGCTGAAGCATAGCAGCATGGTATTCCCTCCAGGTTTCTCTGGGGATTTGTCATTTATAACAAGTGACATAGCCGTGGCACTGGATTCCACTGGATCAATTTTGGTTGCAGTACACTTCCAGGATGGAGCAATTAGCTTTCACCAGACACCCGTGTCACAGCTTGGTTGGGATTTTTCAGGGCCAGCAGTTATGCTACCCACTAAACTTCCAGGAATGTTTGCTTTGGAGATAAATAAATCTATTGTCTTTATTAAGGTGACAAATGAAGGCAAGTTGGAGGTATTGGACACACTTGGTCACTCAACTGCAGTTAGTGAGTCTCTGTATCTTTCAGAAGGCCAACAAGCTTTTGGGCTAGTTCAGCAGGGAGATGGCAAGATAATTCTAACAATGAAGCTCGGTAATGATTGGACAAACAATTTACTTCAGGAAACCATTCAAATGGACTACCAAAGGGGAATTGCTCAAAAGGTTTTCATCAATACTTATGTCCGAACAGATAGGTCTAACGGATTCAGGGCCCTGATTGTCATGGAGGACCATTCTTTATTCTTGTTACAGCAAGGTGAGATCGTCTGGAGTAGGGAAGATGGGCTAGCTTCTATTACAGATGTAATGGCATCAGAATTACCAGTTGAAAAGGATGGTGTATCTGTCGCAAAAGTTGAGCACAACCTTTTTGAATGGCTTAAGGTAGGACCTCAATAAAGTTCTGTTTAAGGATATTGGCATTGCCTCATGAATTTTAGGGTGTTATAGTTTCATTTATTTTCTATAATTAAGCTCTGAAAAAGAAGCATAATTATCGTTTTGGATTTATATCATATTACGTATGGCGTAAGTTTACTTTTCTTCCATGAGGATTGGGTTTGGTCCCATTGAATTAAAACCACTTTAAATTTATGCCGCTCCTTAATTTTAAGGTCATGTAGCATAGTCTTGTAAATTAGATTGTGCTTATCATGGTTCTCTAAGTACCGTTTAATAGGTCTTAGGCTTTTTTTTTTTATTTGCTGAGACCAAATGTTCAAGCATAGAAAGACACATATTGTACTATGTCTTTTTTGAAACTAATGGAAAAATAGAGGAATTTTTTTGACCTTATTGTTGCTTTTGCTAGTATCGCCTTGTCGTTTGCATTAATGAACTGGATGTATTTCATTAATTGTGTCTTTGTTGTGCCTTCCTTTGAAAGGGTCATCTCCTGAAACTCAAAGGTACTCTTATGATAGCAACCCCTGATGATGTAGCAGCAATCCAGAAAATGAGGTTACAAAGCTCTGAGAAAAGCAAGATGACCCGAGACCACAATGGGTTTCGAAAGCTACTTATAGTACTTACTCGAGCAGGAAAACTTTTGGCACTGCACACAGGAGATGGAAGGATTGTGTGGTCTCTCTTACTGGATTCTCTTCGTAAATCCGAAACATGTCAAAATCCCAGAGGGCTTAGTTTGCATCAGTGGCAGGATCCCCATCACCATGTATTGGATGAAAATCCATCAGTTCTTGTTGTTGGCAGATGTGATCACAGTACAGATTCCCCTGGGGTTCTCTCCATTGTTGACACATACACAGGACAGGAGCGCAATCACATGGGACCCACTCATTCTATTACACGTGTTATTCCACTGCCTTTTACTGATTCAGTGGAACAGCGTCTGCATTTGCTGCTGGATGTTAATCGGCAAGCTCGCTTATACCCCAGAACTAATGAGGCTCTTGATATTTTCCAGCGTGAATTAGGAAATATATATTGGTATTCGGTTGATGTTGACAAAGGGATTCTGAAGGGTCATGCAGTGCAGAATAATTGTATTCTGGAGATTGCAGATAGCTACTGTTTCAACACAAGGGATCTCTGGTCAATTGTATTACCATCAGAATCAGAAAAGATAATTGCAACTGCAACCAGAAACTCAATTGAGGTGCTTGTTTATTCTTTCTTTTCCTTTTAGTTTAGAATGTGAAACGTTGGGCTGGTATGCAACTTCCAGTTTTTCTTAAGGTAGTAATGATACGATGCGGAGGACAATGTGATCTCTAAATTTGTTAAATTGTTCCTTTTGTTAATTACACCTATACCTACCTACAAACTTGTCAACTGAACTACTTAATTGAACTGTATACCTGCAATAGTAAAATCTTCCTCTTGCTCAAAACATAGCCTAGTTCATTCAACTAAATTTTGTGCCTCATTAGCGAACTTTGTGTTGTTTTTTCAGCACTGGTTTACATATAAAAACCCCCTACCATGAGAACTGATAATTAATTGCTAGTGTAAGTTTAAATAATCACTAGGAGTGTATCATCTAAGACTAAAATATTGTCAAAGTGAACATCAGCCACTTTTGTTGAAAGAATAGAAAATGGGATAGGGAATTTGTTGTCATGTGAGCTGGGACAAGATTGCTTGCGTTATGAAAACTTTAACATCTTTCTTTTTCTGGAATTCTGAAACTTGAAAGGAGAATATCTTCCCACCTGCTTACAACAAGGTCGTAAGCTGTTTTCCGTGCCTTCTTTGTAGTGCAGCTGTAGACTTTCTGTCAATGTGTCTTTAATATGTTTTATGAGTTCAACTGCAAATTGACGTCTTGCTTTAAAATATTTTATATAGTTTGAAGTTTGAGGCTGCAAATAGTCTTCTTTATTGGGTCTCACAGCTCTTTCCTGCTTTGTGGGTACTGTAGTTTGAAGAACAAGCATTAACAGAAGACTTAGCCCCCGTTTGGCACCCATTCATTTCTCTTTCTCATTCTCATTTTTTATTTCAACCACACATTTTCCTAATAAAATAATATTACACACAAATCAAAAAAATTTCATCACTTTTCCACCACACATTCTTACATCATTCTCTTTCTCATTCTCATTCTCATTTTTCATTTCAACCACACATTCTCCTAATAAAATAATATTACACACAAATCAAAAACTTTTCATCACTTTTCCACCACACATTCTTACATCAATCACTATTCTAAAAAAATTTTTCAACCCAAAATGGGTTTCAAACAGGGACTTAATGCTGAGTCCTGCATTTCTTTATATCTCTAGTGCAGATTTTGATGTGTCTTTGAAAGTAAGCTTTTAGGGAGTGTGGTATTGTTAGACTTAGGAATATCTAATGCACATTTGTCCTCCACTTATTATTTTTCTTTATTATGTCAATAAAGACCCCATTAAAGTCGAAGGTTTCCTAGTTAATTTCTGCCCTGTTAAATTTATGTATAATATCCCTGGTGCTTCTGGTGGGAGGGCATATCGTATTGGATTTGGTTTTGTTGTATCAGTATTCAGGTATTATACCTTTGGTTTGATTGAATCAAGTATTCGAGTATTTGAAGTAACATCATATATGACTTGCATATGCATGATGAATAGATGGATTCATGTCATATTATGCGACAAATTTTAACATTGACTTCAACTTACCACAACCCCCCTCCTTCACTGATGCTTGGAACTGGCTACAAAGTAACATAGCCAGAGTTTGTTGTATGCCTAATGAATAAATGTGGCAAAAGCTCTTATCTTGTCTAGCAAAATGACCTGTCCTTTCATAGTACAGAATGTTTTTTGCTTGACTTCTGTATTTTATGGTATCTTAGGAAGTTTCAGTTTTGTTGCTGTATATGGTGACTGTGATTTTGTTTTCTTTCGATTTCTCATCCTCTTCAGGCTGTTCATACCCAAGCAAAGGTCACATCTGATCAGGAAGTCATGTATAAATATATATCAAAAAACTTGCTCTTTTTGGCCACTGTTGCACCTAAAGCCGTTGGTCCCATTGGTTCAGTCACCCCAGAGGAGTCATGGCTAGTCGTTTATGTAATTGATACTGTGACTGGTCGTATACTGCACCGCATGACTCATCATGGTTCACAAGGTCCTGTCCGAGCAGTAAGTCTTGTCTTTCCTTCATCCATCGATGTAAAAAACAAGAGAAAACTATGTTCGGTCCTTTTGAATTTTCTGAAAGTCTTTCTTATGAATGAAAAAACTGAATATTCACCCCAAGATTTACTTTCTGTGAAGGTCTTTAGCGAGAATTGGGTTGTCTACCACTATTTCAATTTAAAGGCACATCGATACGAGATGTCTGTCATTGAGATCTATGATCAATCTCGTTCGGTATTTCTTCATCCAGAACTCATGTATTACGTAAGTTCCCCATGTTCTGAGATATCTAAAGCTTTCTCATATGCAGGAGAACAAAGACATTTTGAAGCTTCTTCTTGGGAAGCATAATCTGACTTCACCTATCACAGCCTACTCCCGCCCAGAAGTTATCACCAAGTCGCAATCTTATTTTTTCACGCATTCCTTGAAAACACTAGCAGTAACATCAACGGCTAAAGGAATAACTTCCAAGCAACTTCTCCTTGGCACAATTGGAGACCAGGTCAACTTTAGCGATTACTTGTCCTAATTTCCATTTTTTACATTTTCCTTCCACTCTTCCGTTATTTGATACCTTCCTTTGTTGCTCTTTGAGTAATTTGTATTACGAAAATTAAATATGAAATGGTTTGTTACTTCAGTCAATGTTGATCATTCATACATTATTATATGTAAACACTGTACAGGTTTTAGCTCTTGACAAGCGCTTTTTAGATCCCCGGAGAACAATCAACCCTACGCAAGCTGAGAAAGAGGAAGGAATAATCCCACTTACTGATTCGTTGCCAATTATTCCACAGGTGAAAACATTTTCCCAAGTTTGTTGTCTCAATAATAACCAATAAATGATTTGATCTAGACTTATGTGTATATGACTATCGTGAATTTATGAAAAAATGATCAATATAAACCAAGTTTGCAATGCATAGAATTTAGATGCATTGATGATATATGTGTTAGTACAAATTTGATACCAATACGTTGATTTTCAAAACAACCCATGCATCACGTATAGAACTTAATGGAGCAATTGTCAAGATTGTAAACATCTTGAGTTCGAAGAGGTTGATTAAGGTAAGTGTTGAGTTTGATAGAGATGTGTTTCGTACATTCAAAAGAAGTACTCCTTTGCATGAATTGCTATTTTCCCACTTAAATATTGCTGTAACGTCTGAGTTAGTCTTTGGTGTAACTAACTACCAATAGATAAATTTTCCACTAGCTTGTCTACCTAATTCAGAACATTGGAATCGCTTAAAATTTCTTCCCAGCATTATAGGGGATATTCTTTGTGAACATTATGTATATTAATGCACACTCATTTTTAAGATTACTTGGCTGAATAGTTGATAAGGTGGTGACTCAAGATGATTTAGTTTCCACTGCTAAAATATAAAAGGTCCAATTGTTACTAAAGTCCATTTTGTTGAGAATAATGCTAATTGCTGCTATTCATCATCACCGTTTACCCATATGGAGTAATGTGGCAATTAGATGGCTTTAATTGATTTGCCATCAGAAGTGTGGGATTTAAAATGACAAATCAATTAATGACAATGGCGATGATTGGTAAGCACTGCCTATGAATAGAAACACTTATCCATGGGCTCCTTTTGCAGTCATATGTGACACATGCTCTTAAAGTGGAAGGCCTTAGAGGCATCACTACTGTACCTGCTAAGCTGGAGTCAACCACCCTTGTTTTTGCCTATGGAGTGGATCTGTTTTTCACCCGGCTTGCACCTTCGAGGACTTATGACTCTCTTACAGAGGATTTCAGTTATGCTTTGCTTCTCATCACGATTGTTGTCCTCATCATAGCAATTTTTGTGACATGGGTTTGGTCGGAAAAGAAGGAGCTGCAGGAGAAATGGAGGTGAGTCGAAGCTGTATCTTTGGCCTATAACATTTTTTATTTACAACTAGCTGTAAACCCGGTTAATCTTTTCAAATGGCTCCCGGGTTTGTTTCAATTTTTCTTAAATGGGTAAAAATATTTATGCCCGGTGTTGTAAATTTAGAATGGCCAGTAGAGAATTGATGAACTGTTTACACTCGCATAGTAGGCTCACCTCTACAGATTTTGTCATGCCATCTTGGATTTTTCTATTATTGAACATGGAAATTGTTGATCAGGAATTTTTTTTTTTCATGTTTTTAAGTATGGTCTTTTGATCAAATGGCGAATTTCTGACTAATTTCTTAAAAGACCTATATATCAAGAAAAAGTCAATAGAAACTCAAATTTGTATTTCAAAAAGAATGGACTAAAGCTGCAATGTTCAGTGATATTAATCCCACCTCAAGTGAAGAGTTCATTTCACTGATCGTCAGTGACGTTTGTGCAAAATTTCTAATTGGTCCTTTAATTATTTTTTCGGTTGTTCTATAATGTATATTACAACTTAAATACAGATGATATGACGAAATTTGATTATGTTAAATTTCATCAAACAAGTAAAAAAGAATCAAATAATGTTACTTGTACATAGTGAAGTTATACAATGGTTTACATACAAAAGAAATGTTAAGAAAAGGGTGAATTTTTTTTTCTTTTTTCTTTTATTTGGTTAAAGAAATTATGATCTAATTATATTTTATCACATCACGTGTATCTAAACCATTATGAAAATCATTATTTATATGTAGTACAATCGAAAAAAAACTTCCTCGCTATCATTTTGACACTTCCTGTAAAAGATTATGTAAAAAGTTACGTACAACAAGCATTTTCCTTATTTTTTTAATCCCATTAGTGTGTGAAGTTGTTAAAGTTTACACACAATCACTTCGTGAGAAAAATCGGTTATGCTATATGTATATAATGATTTTCATACACATGATGTGGTGGATATGATTGGATCAGAATTTTTTCAATCAAATTAAAAAAAAAAATCACTTACTTTTTTATACATTATTCGTATGTAAATCATTATATAATTTTATTATGTACAAATAGCCTTATTCTAAAAAATAAAATAAAATTAAAGTATAATATGATAGGTAGCTGTTAAAGTTGTAATTGGAGACTGGAGTAATAGAAATAGATTATATATTATGGAATATGGAATATGGAATAACGAGGCGGACTATTTGTCAAATTGTTAATAATTTTAGTTACTAATGGGGTATGTAGAGATACTTCGGCCAAATTTTAATTTCACACAAACTTTGATGTCAATAGGTGAAATTAACTCATCCTACAAAAATATGTTCAATGTTAAAATCTTTGAATCGGACCTAGATAAATATGTTGATTCAAAATACACATTTATATGGTCTTAATTATTGATTAATTATATCTATGAATTATGAAAATTCACATGTACCTTCGAATTTTTTCTGCTTTATTGAACTTAAAAAAATTGATTAATACTTTTAATACTAGAAGATAATAATGAATGATAATTTAACTTTATCTAGAATATATCATTTACTTTAAAAATCTGTAATTTTGTTAGAATTGGAATTCCCATTAAAAAGTTTTATTGTTATAATAATATACATGTAGTCTCTGCTTGAATACAAATTTATAAGTAATTTATAAATTCAATTAAATCATATCATTAAGAACATCTCCAAGAGACTCTCTATTTTTAAAGAGCATATTCTATCATTTGGAAAAAAATTTGAAATACTCCAACAAGCTCTTTATATTTAACACTTAATTTTACTACTCCCAAAAAATATTAATTGTTGTTCTTTATCTTTTATTTAAATTCAGATGTCTACTTAACCCTGAGGGGTAGCTCAATTGGTCAGGCCTTGGGTTTGCTCCCCAATGGTCACCAGTTCGAGTCCCCTCAGGGCCACTGAGGTGAGAAACGGCTGTAAACTTCAGGGCCCCGTGGGATTAGTCGAGGTGCGCGCAAGCTGGCCCGGACATCCACGGTTATCAAAAAATTTTTTTAGAGATTTAAAATTTTGAAGTACTCCAACAAGCTCTTTATATTTAACGC
The DNA here is from genome assembly GCA_903798375.1 of Fraxinus sp. D2006-0159. Taxonomy (NCBI): domain Eukaryota; kingdom Viridiplantae; phylum Streptophyta; class Magnoliopsida; order Lamiales; family Oleaceae; genus Fraxinus; species Fraxinus sp. D2006-0159. Next base: position 370 of record CAIGRQ010218620.1, on the reverse strand, counting down.
TTAATTTTACTACTTCCAAAAAATATTTATTTATATTTTATTTTAACTAGCTTTTCTTTAAATTATTTTATTGTTTTCCTACATTGAAAATTGAAACTTTTTGATTGCATTTAATTATAGAGAGTGGGTTTGACTCTCCAAATTTAGAGAGTCAAACCCACTCTCTAAATTAAAATGTTAATTTAAAGAGCCTCTTGAAAAATGATTTTAGATGTTGACTCTTTAAAATAGTGAGCATCTCATGTTTAAATAGTTTCTTGGAGATGCTCTAATTTGGATAATACATACATCATTACTATTATGTTATAAGTTAAGAGAGAGAGAAGAAAAGAAAATAGAGAGAAGTCAATAGTCTTATGTATTTTTATTA
>CAIGRQ010218612.1:0-13858 GCA_903798375.1 Fraxinus sp. D2006-0159 | reverse complement strand
CAACATCACACCAAGCATTATCAAAACATTTGCTACCAATTGAAAAAGATACGAGACATTGCCTATCTACTGTTAGCTCACTGCCCTTATTCAACCATGACAACTTATATGGTTTGGGATGACGATCTATTTTCAACTGTAATTTCTGGATAGTCTCCTCGGACACTAACTGCCACTGTCATGATCATTTTGCAGACTTTATCAGCAACTGTAGAGGTCGTGTGGAAAATATTGGTTCTCAAACAATCGTCTCCTGAATAGCCCTTGGGAGTCAGTAAACTCTTGCAAACGACCAAGTCTCATGGCCATCTCCATACAGCACTTCATCAATGTCATCATCGTCATATACAGCCTTTCCAATCTTCTCAGTCTCATCTACCACGTCCTCCTCAGTCAACAAATTTTTCCCCTTTTGACTAGCTGCTTCCCGCCATCAGTAGGCCTATGCCCTTGTTCACCACAATGAAAACATTTAATAGAAGGATTAGAATTACCCTACCGTATCTGCTGGACGGGACAGGAATCCTAAGGGCGAACTGGTCGATTGTTCTTATCGTTCCTAATCACTAGCCTCTTATTCTACTGTTTTTCAACTGCAAGTGCACGCTGATATGCTTTCGAAACTGTCCACAGTAAGTGAAGGCTGAGGACATCCTACAGGGGCTAAAGTGACCCTTCATCTTCTTCTTCATTTTCTCCCAATCAGTGATCTTGGGCTTGCCCTACCTGTCTCGTGAACGTCTCAACTATTCCCACCATGCAGACGCCTTGTCCTTGAGTTTCATGGCAACCAATTTCACTTTCACATTATCCGGGACTTCCTTATAATCAAAGATGTGTTCCACTTCATTTATCCAGTCGATAAATCCCTCATCATGTAACGTACCAAAAAATCTAGGCAAATCCACCCAAAAATTGAGATCCTTATTATACTCCACCCAACTACAGTGCTCCCGAAATAGATTACATTAGTGGTATGAATTTTCAAAAATAACAGAATCAGAATTGAGATCGGAGACCTCACGATCCTCCAAATCGTGTGCTGCTAGGTTAACTCTACAACTTGCCTCTGTAAAACTTCAATCGTGACATCCTGAATATTACGATCACGGTGCTGGACTTCCTCAATCGGAACCTGCCCATGACGACCATGACCTCCAGCCATTGAAACTGATGAAATCTCAACCAAGAAGAATATGTTGAAGCTCTGATACCAACTAACATCGGAGAGAATAGTGATTATTCTGCAGGCTAGTTTTACCAGCAAATTCATAGGGAAGAATATAATATTAACACTGAAAAACATAGAAAAAGCGTCTCTAAAGTTTAAAGAACTTTCATATATTCAGCAATAATTTAAATAAGTCTACAAGCTGGACTTTATAGCCAAAAATTCGAATTTTACNAAAACATAGAAAAAGCGTCTCTAAAGTTTAAAGAACTTTCATATATTCAGCAATAATTTAAATAAGTCTACAAGCTGGACTTTATAGCCAAAAATTCGAATTTTACCAAAAATGGTAAAATTCCAAAAATCATGCCAAATTAAAATAAGGAATAAAATAAGAAGTCTGCAAAAAATATAGCCCAAATCGGATTAAAAATCATCTCCTAACATGCAATCGAAATATTACCAAAAATAGCAAAATTTAACTAAAAATAGTAATTCGAAAGGGAAAATAGCGGAACTTGAGGTCAAAAATGGCACACACCGAGCGAAGCCTGTGACCACGACATGTGCCCCGAAACAGGCTTTTCGAATTGGTTCATAATCGCGATTCTGATAACCGTAGCCAAAGTTATGGTCAAATTACCGAAACACGTCTCAATTACCAAAATTACGCGATCACTTGCCATCCTTGCACCGATCTGCCAACTCGTGATACTTTAGAGTCATTAACGTGTTATCTGACAACTCAACATCTAACTTAGACCCTCTTGCATCAACTACATTACATAAAACCATTTAAATATGGATTTAGAGATCCTATTCTAAATAAGAAATGCCATAAAATCAAACTTAATTATATTTTAAAAATAAACATCAAAATTGAAAATTAATTTAAACAACATCTCTTATAATTTTCCATTAGTAAGTCTAGTGGTTGCATATGTATCGATGTTCTATCACGTTTAACTCAATTTGAAAAAGTTAACTCTGTAAATTTTTTATTATGAATATGCATGTTTGGATAAAATTAAGCATATCTATGGCTCATGTTTCGAGAAATCTATAGTCGTACCTATGCTTTTCGGAGCTTGAGGTGAACTTTAGAAATTGGACCCTCATATCATCAGTGTATTCAATTTTTTTCTATCCATGCGAATAACAAGGCCAAAATGTTCCAAATGTTCACTTAAATATTACCTCCTTGCAATTTCAGAGGCAAAATTATTAATTAAAATTTGGATAATTTAGTTGTTCAACTATTTCTTTCCCAATTAATAATATATTCAATTCGTTCAATCTTTCATGTGACATAATTGATCGAAAATAAGTCTTGATCAATTTTATTTTGAAAAACGTTTCTTTTTGCAAATACAACTGTAACCGATATGGTTAATAAAATTTTGTAAGTTTGTTTAGAGATGTGTTGTCGATCCTATGCAACATAACTATTTCTAAAGCAACCATCCATTTTCTTCAAATATTGTTGTACAAAATAACAACTCAAGATTGTCAATTTAGGACAAATCATTTCCAATAATGTCCACACATCCGTTACATTTCAGATACTACTTAAGACTCACAAGACTTTCAACAAATTAAATAAAAATCCAAAGATCTCCACATATTGTTTAAACTCTTAAAATCGAGTTTGAAATGAAGATCGAGCTTAATCAATTATAAAGAGGAAGTAATCAACACTAAATTATCCTTCAGATAGTTGCTTTACATCATCATTTTCACCAAGTTACTTCTTTGTTGGAATGAATTTTTTTTAAATACGGCTTCAATTCCCATTTCACTTGCCATTTGTTTAGCTTCATCCATGATGATAGAAAACCTAGTTTCTCTATAATCTTCAAGAAAAGAAACCATCCATTCTAAAAGGTAATAGAAATATCGATATCTATGTTTTCAGCTTAAAGATTTGTAGTGTTGATTGAATGTAACAATTTGTACTAGATTACTATGTCAAGCAAGAACTCAAAATTCTCAAATTCATATGTTGCTTCCGTTTTGATCTTCTCTAAAGTTTTCCAAGTCAAACAAAGTGTTTCTTATTTGTAAAATTTACTTTTTTATAAGTTGAACACTTTTAACATGATTTCCCAACGTTTTTGCTCCAATGGATTAAGTGTCAAAACTCCCGGCTTTTTTTTTGTAGATTTTCCATCACTTGAGAGAAAAAGAGAATAATGAATAGATGCATTGTATCACGACAAAGATATAACTTTAAGGACAATTCACTATATCACTTGTAAATTAAGACTTTGACAGTCACTTGGAATATAGAAAACTCTCTAATTCATTTCATGTAATCTTCTTTGTACACTTTTGTGCCTCCCGCTCATATTAGATTTATTGTCACATCCTTACCCTATGACACCTTCAATATCAAGTTGAAGGTTTGGTTGAAACATTTTATGTTTCAACCTTATTGTCACATCTTCTTTGTACACTTTTGTGCCTCCCGCTCATATTAGATTTATTGTCACATCCTTACCCTATGACACCTTCAATATCAAGTTGAAGGTTTGGTTGAAACATTTTAAGCTCGATTGGCAAGTTCAATCATTTCCTCATCCTCATTCGATTCGTTCATATTGTCATTATCATTCTCATTCGTGTGTTCCTCAATCACCAAATTTTTCGTTGCTTCTTCTCTTTCTCTTAGTTTGTTGCTATTAAAGTATTACCAATATCACCATCTTGTCTTTGAATTAACGTCACTTTCCACAGTTTCACTTCTCTCTTTTTTTGAGCTCCAGCCTCATACTTAGCAAGCATGGTATATGAATATTGTTCATTGACTAGCCGAAAAATAATGATAAAACATTTCAATAACTTGACAATTAAAGTTTTCCATATAAAAATAATCGTACAAATAACATCAACAACAATACCAAATTATATACGTCTATTGCAATTGGTCCAACATACTTTACTAGGTGTGCCTATGAAAATTGTACATGAGAACACTCATACCGCATTAAATTTTAAAAATTTAAAAATCCAGGCGACTATGGATTCCTAATGAACCTATGGACTCTTCTACCATTCGAACAGTCCATCCCCAAAAGATAGGCAATCTCTCCATGGCAAAAAGTGAAATAGCAGTAAAAGCAAGATGTTACCTTGAAGTGCATTAACTGACCTATATAAAGTTACCAATCAATTCAAAATACAAAAGAGTCCAACATTATCCACTCCACTAAACTAAACAAACCAACAACCTCTCTAACGGATCATCACATGGATAGCTACTGAGATCATTGCATTTTATTCTGTTGAAATGTAATCTAGTTTGTTATGTATTTTGGATTTTTTCCAATCTTGCAAACATTATATATACTCAATGAAAACATATCATCTGGAATCACTTTTGAGCCAAACTTACAATCTATGGCTTGGTATCAGAGCCACAACTAGACTAGCACCTTTCTTTTCGATCCCAATGGCCCTACCTAGAGATCCTGCTGCTTTTATCTTTCCCAATATCACTTCCTTGGTCTCTATCAGGCTTGATGAAACCAACTATCTGAATTGGATCACCCAATTCCTTCCTTTTCTATAAGGCCATGATCTCTTTGGCATTGTAGATGGATCTGAGCCATGTCCTCCTCAGTTTGTCCCTAATGCTGAAGGCAACCTTAACTCTACGATTGCTACTTGTTATATGCTATGGTAGAAAAAGGACCAATTCATTTTAGCATGGATAAACGTCACTCTCACAGAGAAGGTTTTCTCTACTGTTTATGGACAAACAACTTCTCGACAGGTATGGATCACCCTGTCTAATAGATTTGCCCCACATTCTAGATCCAGAATTCTCCACCTCAAAAGATAACTGCAAACTCTCCACCAAGGATCCAAGCCATGCACTGACTATCTTCTTGATGCTAAAAACTAGTCAAATCAACTTGCAGTTATAGGGAAATCTGTTGATGATGATGATCTGATATCATATGTTGTTGGAGGTCTCAATCGCTCATATCATCCATTTATCACTTCTCTGAACTTTGCCACTTGAGAATCCTCTATCACCTTTGATGATTTTCAAATCGAGTTGCTCAACTATGAGCAATTGCTAGAAACCCAACATAATCCATACCACCATATAATACCTCCATAGCCTTTTTCACTCAAAAAACCAAACCAAATTACCACCACAAAAAGTTCAACAAACCACCATCTGGTTACAGGCCTCCTAATCATCCCATTCTGGTTATAGGCCTCCTAATCATCCCATTCTTTCTAGCAAAAATTAGAATTCAACTTCTAGTCAATTCTTTCAAAATTCCAAATCTCCTTGTCAAATTTATGGAAAGACAAGCCATCAAGCTCTTGATTGTTACCAAAGGATGGACTACTCCTACCAAGGAAGATACCGCCTACTCAGCTGGCTGCTCGTACACATGTCCCACCAGAAGATGATCAACCTTGGTTCCTAGGTAGTGGTTCTAATAACCATGTTACATCTGGTTTGGAGAATCTCACCATCGATCACCAACCATACCAAGGTCCAACTTAAGTAACTGTTGGAAATGGGGGAGGTTTGATCATAAGTAACACTAGTTCCTCTATTCTTCAAACCAAAAATAGTTCCTTGCTTTTATCTAATATTTTACACTGTTCTCAGGCCTCTTCTAATCTCCTTTCAATCCAACAACTTTGCCAATATAATAATTGTTATTTTGTGCTAACTGCCTCATATTTTGTTGTGAAGGATCTCCAGACCAATAGAATCCTCCTCCAAAGTTCGAGTAGATTAGGCCTACATCCAGTCCATTTTCAGTCAAATAAGTGGCAGCAAAGATCCACCACCACCTCTTCATTTACTGTTTTTCTAGGATTCACAGCCCCTGTCCAGACTTGGCATGCGAGATTAGGTCATCCATCCACCTCAATTCTACAACATCTCCACCATGATGCTCTTATTTCAGATTCTGGGTCTTACAAGCTAAAACAAGTTTGTGAATTTGGTCAAATGTCTAAAAGTCATAAACTTCCCTTTCCTACTTCTGTTCATCAATCAAGTCTTCCCTTAGAACTTATTCACTCTGATGTCTGGACTTCTCCGGTTCTTTCAATAAGTGGCTATAAATTTTATGTTATATTCATTGATGATTACTCTTGGTTCTCATAGATGTTTCCTTTAAAGCAAAATTCGGATGTTGCCTTATGTTTCATTAAATTTAAATGTCTTGTTGAGAACTTATTCTCCACTAAAATTAAACAACTTCAAACAAATAATGGAGGAGAATATCTCTCCAACTCATTTAAAACTTTTCTAACAGAAAATGGCATTTTACAAAGGTTGACATGCCCTCATATCTCTGAGCAAAATGGCATTTCTAAAAGAAAGCATCGATATATAACAGAAACAATTCTTGCACTTCTAGCTCAGTCACATCTGCTATTGTAGATGTTTTTCTTAAAGCTACTTACCTTATAAAAAGACTGCCATCACATGTTCTTGACAATCATTCACCATACACCCTTCTCAAGATATTTGGTTGTGCTTGTTACCCTCTTCTAAGACCTTACTCTGCTCATAAACATCATATAGAAGTAAAAAGTGCATCTTTCTTGGCTATGCTACAAATCAGAAAGGATATAGATGCTATGATGTCCAATCTAGTCGCATCTACATCTCCCATCATGTAGTATTTGATGAAAATACTTTTCCTGGTGCACACTCCATTTCCAGTTCCATACCTCATGCCGGTACATCATTATTCACCATCAATTCGATTCCCACACCTATTCTCCCTACTACTACTCGCATCTTAGAGGATATTCCATTGGATACTGCTGCTCCAGTAACAATAGGTTTGTCTCCATCTATCTCACCTACAAACACTTCTATTTTCTCTGACCCTGTTGATACAACTCTTGCAGATATGTCTCCCATTGATAATGCTCAAACACGAGACCTCTCAACTCCACTTTCACCTTTATCTATGTCCAGTTCCTCCCCTTCACGACAGATAGACACCAGATCCCAAATCAATTCTCTCAAGCCCAAACAATTTGCTAATTATCTGCTAAGCATCCAATTTAAGTTCTCTCCTCAATCATGCTTCTATCTAAACCACGAAGATATAACCAAACATCTAAAGATCCCAATTGGCAAGCAACCATGCAGCTTGATTTTAATGCCTTTATTGCCAATAAAATTTGGATCTTATGTCCTAGACCCTTTGATAAGCATGTAATCCAAAATAAATGGGTCTTTAAACTCAAACAAAAGACAGATGGAACCATTGACAGGTACAAAACAAGGCTTGTAGCTAAAGTTTTTGAGTAAGAACATGGTATTGATTTCCATGAAATATTTAGTCCAATCATAAAACCTACCACTATTAGATTTTTGCTTGCTTTGGCAGTCCACCACAACTGGGTTATACAGCAACTGGATATATCTAATGCATTATTGCATGGCCAACTTGAGGAAGAAGTATTTATGGAGCAACCTAAAGGGTTTGAAGATAATAATTTTCCATCACACGTCTGTCGACTTCACAAGTCTCTCTATGGTTTGAAACAAGCCCCAAGAGGTTAGTTTAGGAGACTATCTCAAAGTCTCTTTGAACTTGGATTTACTGGTTCATCTGTTGATACTTCTTTGTTTTATCTTCATCGATCTACTGTCACTATCCTTATTTTATTATATGTTGATGATATATTGGTGGTGAGTAATTCCTCCAATGTAGTTGCTGCTCTTCTCCAACAACTCAGCCATGACTTTGCAGTTAAGAACTTGGGGACTTTATCATACTTTCTTGGCATTCAGGACTCTCGAACCTCAGATTCTCTTCATCTCCATCAAGGTAAATATATTTTAGACTTGTTGCATGACACTAAAATGATGGAAGCAAAACCAGTTTCAACTCATTGCACCTCTGGTGAAAAATTATCCAAGCACACTGATGAACCTCTTTCGGATCCTTCTACTTATAGACATATTGTGGGAGCTCTACAATATTGTACATTGACTAGGCTTGATATTGCCTACAATGTTAACCAACTATGTCAGTTTCTTCATTGCCCAACTACAATCCACCTCATGGCAGCAAAGACAGTGCTATGGTATTTAAAATGAACCTTTGATCATAGACTTCACTACATTAAAGGCTACTTATCTTAACATGATTTTTGTGACTCAAAATAGGCTGGTATCCCTGATGATCGCAAGTCTACAATGGGCTATTGCATTTTTCTAAGTCCATGCTTAATTTCTTGGATGGCAAAGAAGCAACCTGTTATTGCTAGATCAAGCACTGAGGCGGAGTATCGATCAATGGCCCTCACTGTTACTGAGTTATATTTGATTCAAATGCTTTTTAAGGAACTTAGTTTTCCTCTTCATTCACATCCTTGCTTATGGGTTGACAACATTGGAGCAGAATAGATGTTGATTACCATTTCATTCGGGAGAAGATTTTTAATAGGGACATTCTTGCTCGTTATATTTCAACTAATTCCCAACCATCCAATATTTTCACAAAGGGACTATGCAAGAGCAGATTCAATATGCTTAAAGACAAGCTAATGGTTCGACCTCTCACCATCAGCTTGAAGGGGACAGTTAACCAATCAATTCAAAATACAAAAGAGTCCAACATTATCCACTCCACTAAACAAACCAACAACCTCTCTAACGGATCATCACATGGATAGCTACTGAGATCATTGCATTTTATTCTGTTAAGATGTAATATAGTTTGTTATGTATTTGGATTCTTTCCAATCTTGTAAACATTATATATACTCAATGAAACATATCATCTAGAAACACTTTTGAGCCAGACTTACAATCTCTGACATATAAGCGCTACACAATACCTAGTTGTATGGAGCCGTCAAGTAGCCATCTATTGTGGATATCAAATTAAAGACCGTTTGGCGAGGCTTTCAAAAAATAAAAAATTGATTTTAAAATTAAAAAGTTGCTTTTGAATTTGTTTAAATAATTTTATGAAAGTGTTTTGCGTTACTAGAGTGAGTCTTCAGAGAAAGTCGACATAAGGTAACTTTCTCATAAACCTCTTCTACAAGAAAACAAAGCAAAAACAAAAAGTTTCGTAAAACGAGCCCTAAATGCGAAGTACACTGGTGATGAATGGGCCAAAAAATGACAGGAATGGATACGGAAGTGATGCCGAGCAGAATAGTGATTATTCTGCAGGCTGGCTTGAGCAGGTAATTAATAGAGAAGCAATAAGAGAAAACATCAAGAAATAAGAGAAATCTTTATTAACATCCAATAATGCGAAAATAACCCATAAGCCGGATTAAATAGCTAGAAAAATAGTAATTATCGAAATTTTACCAAAAATATAAAAATCTCAATATTTATACCAAAAGAAAATACGAAATAAAATAAATAATATCCTCAAAATTTGGCTCAAATCGGGTTCGTAATCTATTCTAAAAGGGCAATCGAAATATTACCAAAAAGGGAAAAAAATAACTAAAATTGGGGATTCAGAAGGGAAAATAGCTGAGTTTTCCCTTGAAACTGCTACACAAACTCGACAATCACGACATGCGCGTCGAAAAAAGCTTTCCGAATTGGGATCATGAGCGCGATTCTGATAACCGTAGCCAAATTTATGGCCAAAATAATAAAACGTGTCAAAAAACGGCCACAATTAGGAAATGTCGTCGATTACTTGTCATTCTTATGTTGATCCGCTAACTCATGATACTTCAGTACCATCAACGAACTATCTGAAAACTCAGCTTCATTTAACTCGGATCCTCCTGCATCAATCGCCCCGAGTTGGAAAGAACTCATCCTTGAGTTCACAACCAAATCCACAAAACAAGGACTTTGGTGCTTCACATTAAAAATATCAGAAGTCATCAAGTGGCTCGGAAGGCGCGGTCTGTAAGAATTATCGTTGATCTTCTATAGGATCTCACAAGGTCCAATCTTCCACTCCTTAAGTTTATTATACTCTCCAACAGGAAAACAATCACGAGTTAAGACTGCCCAAACAAAATCACCAACCTCAAAAAGTACCTGATGATGGTGATTATCAGCCTGAACCTTTTACTTGCCATTACTCTTGTAAATGGCTAGCTTCACCTATTTATGAATTCCTCGAAAATGTTACGCCATCTCATTTGCCTTGTGATTCAAACTACCCACACGTGGAATAGGGGCTAAATCAAGTACCCCAGACGGATTCTGACCATAGACAATCTCAAACGGGCTCATTCCTATGGTCATATTCTTCGACCTATCATCGGTAAATTCTGCTTGAGGTAATGTCAAATCCCACTGCTTCAGTTTAATCCTTGCCAGACTCCTCAAAAGATTTCCCAAGCTCCGGTTCACCACCTCGATCTGACCATCTGTTTGGGGTGATAGGCACTCCTAAAATTCAATCGTGTCCCCAGCTTCTCCCATAAACTCCTCTAGAAATGGCTCATGAATTTGGTGTCACAGTCAAAAGTAAGTGATTGAGGAATACCATATAAACGTACAATTTCTCTAAAGTAAAGATAGGCAATTCGGGTAGCATCTATTGTTTCTCGGAAAGCTATAAAATAGGCCATCTTAGAAACCCGATCAACTACAACGAAAATAGAATCCAAGGTCCGTTGGGTGCGGGGTAGTCTCAATACAAATTCCATACTCACATCAACCCAAGGAGTTTCAAGTATTGGTAAAGGTGTGTAAAGGCCCGCATTAGTGAGAACTTCCTTGGACCGCTGACACACATAACAACGCTCTACATAATGAGCCACATCATTATTCAATTTGAGCCAATAATAGTTAGATGAGACGCCAATGTCCTATCTCGTCCGAAATAACCCATGTTATGAAGTTCACTAATAATCTGTTGCCTTAGTGAACAATCTGGAACGCATAACTGTAATCCATGAAATAGATAGCCATTATGCAAAATGAAATCACATCGTTGATTTTCTGTTACCTCCCATGTAATCTTCCCAAAGGAAGGGTCTGCAGCATACATATCAAGAAAGGCCTTAAATCCGACACCGGTGCTCATGGTGGTGAGGAATGATATGCGACGACTCAATATATCTGCGACACGATTCAGACTCTCAGCTTGGTGTCTTAGTGCAAATGTGAACTCCTACAAGTATGCCACCCACTTGGCATGCCGTCTACTCAATTTATGTTGACCATTGATGTATTTCAAGGCCTCATGATCACTGATAAGAATGAACTCTTTATGTATTAGGTAATGACGCCAATACTTCAAGGGCTGAACTATAGCGTAGAACTCGAGATCATAGGTAGAATAGTTCCTCTTTGATCCTAATAGCTTCTCGCTGAAAAATACTATTGGACGCCACTCCTGACTTAAAACTCCACCAATGCCAACTCTAGATGCATCACAATTTACTTCAAACACATTTTCAAAATCTGAAAGTGCCAAAATTGGAGCCTATGTCATCCTTTGCTTAACCAACTAAAAACTAGTATCTACTTCCTTGGACCACTAGAAAGAATGTCCCTTGAAGCGTTCTGTGATTGGGGCAATCAAAGTGCTGAAATTTTTGATGAACCAGCGATAAAAGGATGTCAATCCATGGAAACTTCTAACATTGTGCAAGGTTTTTGGCTTGGGCTATTTCAAGATTGCATCTATTTTTTATTGATCTGCATGAACACCATCAGTAGACACGACAAAACCCAGAAAGGTAACAGAAGTAGTGAAGAAAGAACACTTTTTTCGATTAACAAACAGGCACTCCGTCATCAATACATCAAAATTCCTCAGCATATCAAAAACAGCACGGAGGTGATCAAAGTATGATACCCAAGTCGGACTATAAATGAGGATGTCATCAAAGTAGACTACTGTGAACTTTTCCATAAAAGGCCGTAAAACCTGTTGCATAAATCTCATAAAGGTACTGGGTGCATTGGATAGTCCAAAAGGCATAACCATCCACTCATACAATCCATGTTGCGTCTTAAACGCGGTCTTCCACTCATTTCCAGTCCTTATTTTGATTTGGTGATATCTGCTTTTAAGGTCAGTTTTTTAGAAGACATTAGAACCGGAAAACTAATCTAACATATCATCCAGACGAGGAATTGGAAACGTGTACTTCACTATAATCCTATTGATTACTTTGCTATGAACACACATACACCAAGAACCATCCTTCTTTGACACCAGTAAAGTAGGAATTGCACATGGGCTCATACTCTCACGAATGTAGCCCTTCTCCAACAACTCTCCACTTGTTGCTGTAACTCTTCATCTTCCTTAGGACTGAGGCGATCACTGGTCGATTAGGCAAACTAGACCTCGAAACAAGGTCGATCTGATGTTGAATGTCCTTCATAAGTGGTAAACCTGGAGGGAGATCATCTGGCATAAGGTCCGAAAACTCTTTTAGCATTTGCTGTACTTCTATCGATAAATCTGGATCCTCGTCTACCTACTATTCCCATGAGGTAGTAGAACATAGACTATGTCTTCACGCTCAATTTCAGTTAAGAACCTAGACATTGAAAGTAGGTTGGTATTATTGACTATCGAGGTAAAAGTGGCTTCTTCTCGACGAGGCGCCAACACAACCTTCTTTTCTTTGATGCTAAAAGAATATGTATTTTTCACCCATCATGAATAACATTGCGATCATACTGTCAAAGTTGACCCAACAATATATGACAAGCATCCATTGACACGACATCATACCAAGCATTATCAAAATATTTCCCACCTATCGAAAAAGATAATAGTCAGTGCTTTTCGTCTAATACCTCACTGCCTTTGCTCAACTACAACTTATATGGTTTGGAATAACGATCCGTCTTCAACTGTAATTTTCGGACAGCCTCTCGGATACTACATTCTCGTAACTACCGCTGTTAATGATCATTTTGTGGACTTCATCGTCAACGGTGTAGGTAGTGTGGAAAATGTTGGTTCTCAACTAGTCATCCCCTGTGTCACCTTTGAGGGTCAGCAGACTCTTGCGTATGACTAGACTCAAACAGGAGATTTTTACCTGTCCAACTAGCTGGCTTCCTACAATTAGTTGCTCTATGACATTCACCACACTTGAAATGCCTAATACCCAAGCTAGAGTTATACCGTGATGGCTATAGAGCATGATGGGATGCTTGAGGGTGAATTGGTTAACCATCTTTGCTTCTGATCACTGGTCTCCTGTTCTACTGCTTTTCCACAGCAAGTGCGTGCTGATATACTTCATAAACGACCCACGATGAGTGAAGACTGAGGACATCCTACAGGATCTATCGTAATCCTCCCAATTACTGTGCCACCATTTGTTCTTCTGTCTCCGATAGATCATTTCGGGTTATCAATTGATAGAATTCCTCCATGTATTCATCAATCGATCTCATGCCTTGCCTCATAGAACGAAGTCGTTGAAACAAGGTTTGGGAATAGCTGAAAGGAATGAAGTGACCTTACATCTTCTTCTTCATCTTCTCCGAATCAGTGATTTTGGCCTTACCCTGCCTGTTTCGTGAACGCTGATAGGAATGTGAAATACACATTTCACATCTTTATTTAATGTGCTCATATGACTATTTTATGCCTAAATGTACTTAGTATTCTCATATTTTGGTTTAGGTGGCAATTCTATGGATATGGCGTAATTTGGAAGAAATAAGGGAAAAAGGACTAAAATAGAAGAAAACGAAAGTTCGAGAACTAAAGT
>CAIGRQ010218555.1:0-10009 GCA_903798375.1 Fraxinus sp. D2006-0159 | reverse complement strand
TTCAACATAATAATTTCATTTACAGCAAGAGAATATGCAAGGGAAATAACTTTTACGGCTCTGATACCAATGTAAGAATTCGTAGCATTTTTTAACATGAATTCGGGTCAAGAAACTTACCTGAATAATGAATTCCAAGATCTTTTGATGGTTGAATCACCTTGCATCCAAAACTTCAAAATCTACATTTACTTACTCTCCAATGGTCTCAATCCCGATCACAAGGGAAGAGGATTATTATCCACAATCTAAGTGTCAAATTTTGTAAGATTTCATGCCTAAAATATGGTTCTAAGTACTTTCCAATTTAGGTGTAAAATTTCATACGAATTTTCACTCCATTTTTCATGTCCTCCTTCTCCCTCTATCTTTCAATGCATAAATGAATGGAAGTTCATGGTGGTTGTAGGGAGTTACATATTTGAACTTAAAATTCAAACCATTCCTTCCAACCCTTTTAATAACTTGTTGGTCGGATCATCCCACATGGACGACCCATGACCCGGATTTTTTGACACACATCATTGGAGTTTTACATCTATTTAAAAATTTCCCCCACATAATTAAAACCTTTGTTATTCACTGAAACTTCCCTCTTGTCACGCGCGAGCGCGCGCACGCACACGCACACGCACTATAACTATAACTATAACTATATATATTTTAAAATAGTCAACAAAGTTTTATTTTTATTTAAGCACTTTATAATCCAATTAGGGTCTCTTTGACGTGACTCTTGAAAAGTCAAAAAGAGATTTTGATACCAAAAAAATTAATTTTTGACCTATTTGATTAATTTTATAAAAGTGCTTCTGGTATTTAAAGTAGCTTTTACAGAAAGATGGTGTAGTTTCCTCTAAAAGCACTTCTGGAACAAGAAGTGCTTTTCAAAATCAGTTTCCTAATAAAAGTTAAAATGACTTCCTCGAAAAAACTCTTTTATAGAAAACAAAAGTAAAAGGCCGAATGGGCCTTATCTGTGTAATTAAACCCATTATTTTCTTGTCGGCGAGGTCAGAAGCTCTATTTGTCACCGAATTCATAAAGTTGTTTCATTTTGGTCATCGAAGTTTTCACCAAATGAAATAGTTGATCTCATGAAATTGTTCTCTATTTTGTCTAATGTCCTTTTGTTTCCTATTGTCTTCCCATTTATTTCTTCCTCTAAAAGTTATTTTTTCACAATTAGATCCAAAATTTTGTCTTAATTTTGCAGTGATCGTAACGCAAAGATTGATCATCAAAGCTCATTAAGTTATACAAGAGAATTGCTGCGTCCCAGTCGCTTTAGATGCCATGAGTGCAACCAACTCATATATGATTCAGAGGTACAAACTATATAAATATATATTTTCGATGTACGTACAAGCTTACAATAATAAAATAGTTTTTTATAACATAATTTAGTATTAGAATTTTTGACACACACGCGAGGTGTATAATAACACCCGGTCTCATTTGCACGTCGAACTCATGAAATACCTATAAAATAGATTTTTTCCCCATCTCAAGGCACCGCCATACCACCAAGTCTTTGTTTGAGTCTCACTTTTTGATAATAAAATTTATAAAAAGTGATTTTTTGGAAAATGTGAAAAATTTTGAGCTTATGCATAAAATAACTTTATTATTAGAAAAATGTGCAGTTGAAAATGAGTTTGAAAAATATAATATTTTTCAAAGAATGAGACTCAAACATGGGCTAAGTCTAATTTACACCGACAATATCACATATTGAGATCTTATATTAGTAACCTAAGCATTCATACGTTGTTTATTATTTTCATAATTTGATATAAGATTTCACCTTTAAGATGTCCTGATGGCTCAGTTAAACTCGAGTCCTGTAATTCTACATTAAAAGGTCAATCTTAGGACTGGTTTGTGTGCAGTTTTCCATGTCAGGGAGCTCTCCATACCATAAAGCCTGCTATGAAGAGCATTTTTACCCCAAATGTGAAGTTTGCAAAAACACTGTAAGTATCTCAAAACCATGGAAAACTATTCAGTCTGTTCTTTTTCTAATTTCTCTCGCGATGGAATTTACGAACGACTTTCAGACGGATTTATAAAATAAAACAAAATTATCTGTAATGCAAAAAATCGTTTGCTAATTGACAAGTACACCTTGCATATAGGGTTCAAATTGCATTTAGGGTTTTTTTTTCGTGGAAAAGTTTTTGAAGGAAGCTATCTTAATTTTTATTTGAAAACTAATTTTTAAAAAAGCTTCTTATTCTATAAGTATTTTTAGAGAAGCTACGTTATATCAACATTCTCTAAATGATCTTCTAATTAGAAGAAACACTTTTATAAAATTAGTTAAATTAGTTCAAAAGCTATTTTTGAATTTCAAAAGCTCTTTTCGACTTTTCAAAAATCGCGCCAAACGGATCCTTAGTTTTCAACTAAATAACGTTAACTTTTAAAATATACAAGGAGAAGGTGTTGTAATGTGTTTATAATAGGTTATTTTGGTTTCGTCAACTCAGTAATAGTGGTATATTTGTAAATTTTTTGCCTAATTCTATAATTTTTTTTTTTTTTTTTTAACTACTCATAGAAAAAGAAATGCATTTTTTTTATAGATATGGTATGTAAAATGTAAATATTTTTAAAATTCCACCCATTTTAAAATTTAAGCTATTGTAATTTGAACCGCTTTACATACAGGGCCTGTTTCACAGGTCCCTTACACTCACATATGTGGGGTTCGCGCATAATTTTTTTTTAATACATGATGGGGCCCACCATGTGAGTGCCCTTATTCCCTTGTGCTTGGGGAATAATTCTTGTAGTTTTGATAAAATGATCATAGTTTACTATTTCTTCAATTAATTTGAATATAATATACCTATGAGGTTAACAATGCCGAAGTCTTGATTTATTATTTGAGATGCTTCTTCAGCTCCCAGGAAATTTTTATTGGTTACATCCTTATTGGAACCAAAAATCCTGTCGTAGCCATTGGAGTGATGGAACTCCTCGTTGCTTTAGCTGTGATAGATTAACTGATCAGGTGAGTCCTAAACCCTAAATAATATGAAATCATAATATCAAAAAGAAGAAAAATCTCATTTTTTCAGGAAATTCATACCGCGACAACAAACGCTTTTTCTCTTAAAGTTGGAACGACGATTTGACAAATTTGCTTATACTATACACTCGATAATCTAAATAACTTGTATTTTGATATTTGTGCTTGTTAAATATATTCAGTCAGCGGAGGCAAAATATGTTGCCTTTAATGATGGTAGGACGCTGTGCTTGGAATGCATGGAAACTGTAATAATGGATAAAAATGAGTGTCAACCTGTTTATCTCGATGTACAAGAATTCTATCAAGGGTTGGATATGAAGATAGAACAGGACTTTCCGATGATCTTGGTCGACTTGAAAGCAATGAATGAAGCCATGTACGGAGACAACTTGTAAGAAAATTCGTAAAATTATTCAATCAAGAAAATGTAGATATACATTACATCGTGTTGGTCGTCTTTTTTTTTTTTTCTTTTTCACTTGAAGTGACATGATAAATGCAGCTGATACATAGAAAAAAAAAATCCTTAAAAAAATTTCTTTGCCTTCAAAATTTAACGGACTTGGGTTCGAGCATGAGCTTAAGCCCAATATATAATTAGTATTGGGAAAAATAAAAATCTTAAATTCAAGTCTGATCATTTTATACACGTACTATTTTTGGCCTTTTTTAATTTGCTAGGAGCATGGTGACAAGGAGTATGAAATCATTCGAGGATTGTGTCTTTCTGAAGAAAAAACTGTAAACCAGGTTAGGACTTCACATTTTTTCTTATCTCTTTTGAAATTTCTTTTTCTTATTTTTTTTTTACATTTTCGGGTCTCAATTACCATTGAGGTTCCCAGATACAGAGACGACCAAAAATAGGAGCTGGAAATCAAGTCGCGGACGTGACAACAGAGCCTTATAAATTAACAAGCAAATTTGATGTGACAGCAATTCTCATTTTATATGGTCTTCCTAGGTACATTATACTTCTCTTTCTTCCGCCATTCGTCTAGCTTCAAGCATGCGCAATGCGCGTCGGATTTCTTTGCTGTATATATCGAGTAATTGCTCTTCTAATAGAGTGTTGTCTGTTTATTACATGAAAGCTTTCTTGGATTTGTTAGTTTGATATCATAAGTACTATGATTGATGAATTACGCACGTATAGGTTGCTGACGGGATCTATTCTAGCTCATGAGATGATGCACGCATGGCTGCGACTCAACGGTACTTTCTTTTTTCTTCGACAACCTAGATCATGTTAGTCATGTAGTTTCATACCCGACTTTAAACTTTGTTGTATTTGTTACTAATGTACACTGTTTTCTAGTCTATCCTGCTAAACATATCATTTGAATTCAACAAAGTGACTGAATAAAATAGAAGGTTAACATTATTTTTGAGTTGTTTCTTTTGTAGAAATTGAATAATTTTTTATTATATTTTTCTTCAATTCTTGATTTGGAAATTAGACAAATAAATTTATATCCATTTTAAGAGCTTAAATTTTAGATGAGCTGGTTCAACATAGTAGATCATCACATTAGGCGAAAGTCATGAATTCGAGATTCCCTGCTACTGATTTATGAAAATTGTGCATGTTAAGTGTCACGAACATTTGGTAAATGAATAAATCTGACTTCATTTAATATGCTTGTTTTTCACAGGTTATGGAACTCTCGCTGACGATGTAGTTGAAGGTATCTGTCAAGTGCTTGCACATATGTGGCTGGAACACCAAATTATTTTCATGTCCGATTCCTTATATGAGAAGAAACTTGGGGAATTTTATAAATACCAGATTGAAACACATACATCACCAGCTTATGGAGATGGGTTTAGAGCAGGAAAAAAGGCAGTCGTCAAGCATGGCCTACAAAAAACACTAGAACATATTTGGAAGACTGGAAATTTTCCTAGTTGAAATTGGATAGTGCTAAATTTTACATTCTAACAGTATGTGAATTTATTGAATTGAGGGCTTTCTTGATTAAATGAAGTCATTCCCTCCATCTGGTCAGTAATCATTAATAATTTGAAGGAATATTTCTCTTAGCCCCTTTTTTATTTTGCTAACAATTAAATTTTTAATAGATTTTGATAGATGTTGATTAAACGTGGTTAAAAGTTGATAAAATTATGTGTCATGTAAAAGCGTATGATTAAAATTAGCTAAATCAAACAGGGCATAGTATGGTATATTGGACATTATCAAGAAATGTTTAGCAAGTCATTTCGATCCTTTTTTTTGTTTTTTTTTCATGTTCTTGTGTGTACTTCTAGGTAATCAATAATATTGATATTATTCTTCTTGTTGCACTTGAAATGATGTTGCAAGACATGCTAGTTTCATGGCTTGGCGTGGCAAATTAGGTTATTGTTGTTGCAAGTGGACAATATTGTAAATAAGTAATAAAGTGAACCTAAGAGTTTTCATTATCGTTCTCACGAGGTATTGTGTTTTTGCTCTAGTTCAAATTAAAGCTAACTTTAATCTAATAGAAAATTTTGTTGGGTACTTTATATTAACAAATTGAACATATAACTAATCTACCTAATTGGTTGGGAAGCATTTATAAAACTCAATTGACGGTAACATCTTGAATCCCCCTATATTATCGCACGTATCAATTCTTAATAATCATTCGAAATCAAGTAAACATTTAATGTTAGGATCTAAAATTTAATACCAAAAGATCAAAATATAGGGTTCAATTTTATCTTAGCATATATAAAATTAACTATGTTGAATATGTGATTCAGATTCCAACGTTTGTTTTGTGTTTTGGTTGAAAAGTCAAAATAATTAATTAAAGTAAAAAAATTGGAGTTATTTACCAAAACTGAGCGTTGGGGCTCTTGGAAACGCCATGACTATCACTCGCTTTTCTCCCGCTTCTTGCTTGAGCATTGTGTGCCGCTCGCTTGGTGTGAGGTTGCTGCTCGAAGAACAGCTTTATTCAAAGAAAATTTCTTTCCTCATTTTTTGTTCATTTTTTATCCTCTTTCCAACTACAATATATTCTCTTAGGCCCTATATATACTCCACGAAATTCTTGGCTTTCATACGAATTTGAGAGAGTTAGAATTATATTAGATATATGATATTCTTTGTATTTTCTCTCCATTATTAATAGAATTCTCCATTCCTCTTTTAAGTTTTCTTGTGTTATGATTATATTATGTCATATAATCTAGTTTCTTCTATTCTTAATAATTGATATCAGAGTGTAAGGTTTGATTTGTTTAAGATTTTGTTTTTGTGATGGAAACTATGAAGTATGATATTCCACTTTTGTATCGCAGCACAAGATTTTCATTATGACAAGTGAAGATGCAAGCAGTGCTCACTTAAATGAATTTGAATGATACTTTGTCGGGATTGACAAGATTCCCACAAATTAGACTCTAGAGGATAAACGATGGAAGGATTGCAAGGCCCCGTTACAAATTCATCTTCATCTTTCGAATCATATTTTTCAAGTGATTTTGAAGGAGAAAACTGCAGCTGCATTATGGTTGAAGTTTGAGAAATTGGTATGACTAAGAGTCTAACTAGGAAATTGCACCTGAAGCAACGTTTGAATTTTTGCCGTTTGACAAAAGATACATCTCTAGAAAACCACATTGCTATTTTAAAAAAATCATTGCTGGTTTTGATACCTTGGAGGTTAAGTATGATGAAAAAGATTTATGGTTAATTTTGTTGTGTTCGTTTCCTACTTCATACATGTCGTTTAGAGACACGATATTATATAGTTATGATACTCTCATCGTTTTGGAAATTTATGATGCTTTATTTTCAAAGGAGGAGTTGAAGCATTTCTTTGGATATGTGGTTCATGAAGAAGGTCATGTTGTTCATGGTGGTTATGAGAGAGGCAACTCGAAATCTAACTCCAATAATAAAGTTTGTATCTATTGGAAGAAGAAGAGGGATATAAAAAAAGAATTGCTATATGTTGTAGAATAAAGAAAAATTGGTTGAGAATTAGAAAGGAAGGCAATAAGAAACTTCCAGTGAAGCCTATGTTGTAGAGAACTTTTGGTTATTTCTGAAGGCAATTCCAGCCCCGACGAGGATTGGATTTTCATACAGCTTACACCATGTGTTCCAATCGAAATTTGTTTTCAATATATGAAGAAGTTTCGAAATGTATTGTAGTTATGGGCAACAAGGTGTAAGGTAGCTAGTATTAGAAATGTCAGACTTAAGATGTTGGATGTGACAATTAGAACACTTGATGCAATAAGACATATTCCAAATTTGAAGAGAAATCTTATCTCCTTGGCTACTCTTGATTAAAAATGGTACAAGTTCATTCGTAAAGGTGGAGTCTTAAAAGTTTGTAAAGGTACACATGTTGTGTTGGAGGGGTAGCGAAGGTCCCAGTTGTATGTCTTACAAGGTTGTACATAATTTTCGAAGATCAATCAGCAGAGGTTTAGTACTTTGGTGGATATTCTATTTGGTACAGTACAATTGGAATTTGGTTTGGAGTCCGTGTTAAGGAATGCATCTCAATCAAGTTTAGAAGTTTAAGATAATGCCACTTTTCTACCGTCACCACCAGTTGTACCATCATATTCAATTGCTAGAGATAGAAAAGAAAAATATTAGGCCTCTGGTAGGGGGAAGCTGATTTAGTTATGTATGCTTTAAGTGTGGTTGAAGGTTTTGAGTCTGGTAAGGAACCTTCGGCAAAAACATTTTGTGGTGTTGATCTGTTTCAAGACGTGTTTCGGTCATGTTTTGGTAGATTTTGAATTATTTGTGATTTTGTTACTCGTTGTGATAATTTGAGAAAATTTTGGTACCCGAGTTAATTTTGCCGAGCAGTATTTGGATTCAGTTGATTGAATTTGTCCTTATTGTTGACCTATGGTTAAATCATATGTTTTGATTATAACAAACAATTTATGTTTATCTCTAATTTAATCTTTAATTTGATTACATGTTGGCAGATTGAGACAAAAACATTGAATGGGAAGTTGTCAATCAAGGAAGCTAACATAAAGATCAATCGAGCACTCACGGAGACAAACTTTACGTCAAACAACAAATCGAGCACTCGCGCCAAATTGTCAAAGACTTTGTAACTAGATTTCTCTTGGTTCGATTGTAAAGGTAAATCACTTTAAATTTTGGCAATGATACTTTGCGAGCTCAAGTAAAGATTTTCTCGTACACGACAAGATTTACGAGATGAAAAATGTTTGCACAAAATTAATTTTCAAATGAAAGTTTTTCTAACCTATTTCTTGAAAACTATCAAAACAAACTTACTTTGAAAAATCAGGTAAACACATAAATGATTGCAAACAAAACAAAAAGAAAAATGACCCTGAAAATTCTGGTCATCCGGATGTCTGGTTCATCAGCAACGGTAAGATTTTTGACCGTTCTGACAGAGTTGTTTTAACGGTAAGTCGGGTCGTCTGGTTCTTATTCAGACGTCCGATTGGATAGAAATTTTGGCTTTTTTCAATTGCTATAAATACCAACTCACCTACCATTTGAAAAACAACTTTTGAGCATTCAATTTGATACTCATTGAGCTAACATTGATCTCTTATATNATCATTTATTATCAAATCATTTTGCTCTTGAAATATTTTTTTATCAAAAATAATTCTTGAAAATCATTTTATACATCAAAGATTTTCACACCAAACACTTGAGCTACATTCATTGATATCCATTAAAGTATTTGCCTACTTCTCTTTTTATACTTAACCCCTTGTATTCATCATTTACTAAGAAGAGAATATTTCACTTGTAAACTCAATTTAAATTGTGGGTCGTGTTGATATCTCGGAATGCTCAACGTTGTAAAAGGATCAGTGCTCTTTGGTTGTAAGTCACTGAAAGCGTTGTAAAGGGTAGGATTGAATCACAAGTTAATTAACATAGTGATAAAGGTCTTGCTCGTGTCGGAGAGCTTGGTAATGGAGGACGTAGATCATTGTATTGGATCGAACCTCCATAATTATATCATTTGTACTCTCTATCCATTTTACTTAAAGCTTTTACTTGATGCAAATTAAGTTGTTCCACTTACTTGCTTATTTGTGTTTAGTTGTCTTATATTAATTGCTCGTTTATTAGATTAAAACTTGAGTTATTTACGAAAAAATTTTAATAATCAATTTATCCCCTTTTGGTTAGCCAATTTTGGGCTTTTTGTTGATTTGGATCCATGTGAATCGTCAACGTTTTGATTTGAACCGAATCAAACTGCTTCGAAATTGTTCGATTTAAATTTCAATATTTGCAAACCGTCAAATTGCTTACAAAAAAATTGAAAATAAATTAATATAATTGTTTTCAATCCAATTAAGATTAAACTCATTTTAGTTAAAAAGATACATCCATATTAAACGAATTTCAATTAAACTCAATACCTAAATATACAATTATTCATCCCAATTAATCGATTAAATCATACTCAAACACCCATTGATCAACATAATTGTGAATACAAAACCCTCGTATTGGGCGAAGTTTTGAATAATTGCCGTTGAATCATATTCATCAATCATCCATTACGATTGGGTAGATAGTTAAATCTAAATTTTAATTCACATTTATTTTCCTTCTACTAAATCTAAGTTTTAATTCACATTCACATTTATTTTCCTCAAATTGTTAAAGATGTATTAGCTATTCAAATTTTCACAATTGTTTATGAGCCTGCATTCTCTACTAGTGGTCGAATTATTAATTCCTTTAAGAGTTCGTTAAGTACAAATATGGTTGAGGCAGTGATTTGATCTAAAAATTGGTTACATAGTAACAAAAAAACCTATAGCGATTTTTTAATATTTGGATGAAGTTGGAGTATTGAATAGTTCACAAAAAGTTATAGAAAATATTATTGTATTTGATTTTCCTATTCATTTTCCTTTATTAGTTGTTTTATATCATTTAATTATGATCAATGAATTCATGTAATATATTTTTATCTTTATGAAGAGAAT
>CAIGRQ010218458.1:0-15788 GCA_903798375.1 Fraxinus sp. D2006-0159 | reverse complement strand
GGGACAAACCTCTTGAAACAAAGTCCCAACAAGGTGTGTATTAATTCGACTAAGATTTACAATGGAAAACAAGACACGATACCTCCAAGGGGCGCAAGCACACGAGTAACTAAGAAGGAATTTAAAGTTAAACTAAGAAATTGAAAATTACATAATCTATATTGAGAGTTTTTGATTCGGGGTCCTTTCATCACTGCCTATTCACTTTACTTTATACTTCTTCGATGTCCCTTGACTGTCGAAACTGTCTGAAACTGCTCCACTATTTAAGTAACTATCCACTTCTTTGTAATAACTGGCTCGTTGAGGAGCGGTTACTTCCATAACTATTGCCACTACTNGTCTGAAACTGCTCCACTATTTAAGTAACTATCCACTTCTTTGTAATAACTGGCTCGTTGAGGAGCGGTTACTTCCATAACTATTGCCACTACTTGGGTATTGCAACCGTCCGCCTCTAGATCATGGGAACATGTTGGGTCTTCATGGAAACTGCCTTCGTAACTGCCGGATGGGGTAGCGCTTGATCTTAGGACTTGTCTGCCTTTGGGCGATTCGGAGGTTTGGGCGATATTGAGGCTATCGCTCTGGGCGATGACACAGTGCTTCATTCGCTCAACCTCTGGGCGTCTTATGGGTTTGGGCGATGATGCTTCCTTGTTTCTGAGCCTCCGTTAGACTTTCATGTTGGACTTCCGTATTGGGCCGTGCTCGTTGGGCCTTTAAACTTGGGCTGCATTTTTAGTGTGTTAACAATCTGAATCAACCAAAATCACCTCGTTGAAGAAATTCAATGAAAAAAATACATTGACAAGAAGATTACTATGTAGCGATTAGGCATTAGAACATATTACATATGCGCTTGAGTCTGATTTTCCCAATCTAGTTGTTACAGAAGATGATATTATACCACGGAACCGAACTTGGATTCTTCACTGTCACACATCAGTTTCTTGAGTTGATTTTGAATTCCCCACCTTTTCAGCATTATCAATTAAATACACATGTTTCTATTGTGCAAGCTTAATTGTGGGTATAGTTATGGGTGTAATATGGAAAGATTTGGGTAAAGTATTTGTGGTGTTCTTTTTAAGTAATGTAGTATTTCCAAGCTTTATTAAGTAAAGTAGTAAAATGTAAATTTTTATTTATATGTAAGGTAGTTGTGATTTTTTCCCAATCTAATAACTATGAATTTCAACAATAACTTGTTTAACTTACTCATTTTAAAAAGTAAAATAAGTTTTGAAGAGTGTGTATTCAATTAGGACTTTTGAAAACCTTTTTAAGTGATTGACTTTTATTGAATTCAAGAACTTTTAATAGATTTGTATGGAGTTAGTGGAACTTTTTTCGTAAACTTTTATAGATTTTTATTCTAAATTTTTTATAGACTTTCGCAGAATTCACATGATTTTTGAAGATTTTTTATTTAAAATGGAATTCACTTTGATCCAACAGTAAAAAATTCTCATATAGGATATTGATGATTGATTCCATGTGCTTCAAATGGAAGGCAACAATAAAAAGGGAGAAAAAAAAAACGTAAAAGAGAAAAAATTATATATGATAGAAGAGAAATATAATTTTTTTTAATCATGGCTCAAGATTCGTAGAAAGAAAGAAGAAAGAGGAAAAAAAACACACACACACACACACAAACACACACTTACTTTTATAAAAATTTAATTGATGTAAAAATTTCTATTGAATACACCAATACTTTTATGGAGTGTTCAAAAACTTACATTAAATACCCCTATGTTTTAAATTATATATTTATTTGTGAATGATCATTATACACATGCAGTTAGGGTAAACATAGTTCGATTTGTACGGCTTGTAATAAATTTTCAAACCAAACCACCTTAAGCGGTTTGAAATTTTTCCAAACCAAATTAAACCACTTCAATTTCTAAACAAAACCGATTCAAACCGTTTTTTTTTTTTGTTCAATTTAGAACCACTATTTAACAAAGAAAACTGCATATATCGCATAAGTTAAATCATATATATTAATTTAAAATTTCACGTTGAAACATAATTAATAGATTAAAAATATTACAAACCAACGTTCAATAATTCTAATCATTATAATACAACAACGTTAGTCGATACTAATTGACGAAACATTTGCAATTGTAACACATGATTCATTCTCTTCATACATAGTAGAATACCATACATGAATTCATTGATTATAGTTAAATGATATTAAACAATTAATAAAAAAATGAATAGAAAGATCAAATACAATAATAACTTCTATAACTTTTTGTGAATTACTCAATGCTTCTACCTTATCCAAATATTAACGAATCACTATAGGTTCATTATTACTATACAACCAATTTTTTAGGCAAATGACCCCTCAACGCACTTAACAAATTCCTAAAGAAATCAAGAATCCAACCTCTAAAAGGGGATGCAAACTCAGAAACAGTTATGGATATTTGAATAGCTAACACATCTTTATTAATTTGGGAGAAATCTTGTATTTATTTGCATTCAATTTCCACCAACTTAATATTTCAAAATGCTCATTGGTCAAATGTTCAAAACGGCTATTTAAGTAATCCAACACATCATGCTAGCAAATAAAAAATATATACTAAATTAAAATGTGAATAATTAGTTGAATAACCTGACCAGAAAACTAAGAGGTAAATAAACAAAAAATGTTATCTGCTAAAAACATTAAGGGATTCCTGCACAAATTAGAACCAAACAATACAACTATCAATAAAATATAGCAAATTATTACCAAAAATTGTAAAAAAAAAATATGGATAATCTAACATGGATATTTAGTTGAATTCAAGAAAACTCTTAATAGAATGAAAAGAAATGTGAGTTTAGATTAAAATCTAGATTTAATTATCTATTCAATTGTAATGAACAATCGATGAATATGATTTAGCACCAGTTGTTCAACACTTTACCCGATTTGAGGGTTTTTTATTCACAGTTGTGATGACTAATGGATATTTGGATATGATTTAATTAATTAATTGGGATGGATAGTTGTCTATTTAGGGATCGAGTTTAATTGAATTCTATCTAATATGAATATATCTTTTTAATTGTGATGTGTTTAGTTTTAATTTGGTAGAACAAAATTTAAATGGATTTATTTTTAATTTATTTATTTTTTTATTTATTTTGATTTTTGTAATTGGTTTGACATTTTGAAACAATTTGCAAAGATTGAAATCTAAACCAAAACCTTTTTGAAGCAGCTTGGTTCAGTTCTAAATCAAAATGTTGACAGATCCATGGGACCTAAACCAACGATTAAAAAAGCGTTACAATTTGACAGTTTTGTTGTTTCAGTCCTACATGCAACCATATTTATTATGACTATTGTATCTATTGCAACCCTAATTCTTCCATATAAATATGTGGCATTGATTTTTAATGAAATATACACAAATCTATTGACTTCATTATTTTCTTCTCTTTTTCTATCTGTTTCATAATATGTTATCTGCCTGAAGTTAGCAAAAATGTTCTTCCTTCTACTCACAAGTCTAGAATCAAATTGAGGTAGGAAAAGCAGTTTCTTATAAGGAAAAAAAAAAAAAGAAGGCGACTAATGAAGTAGACATAAGGTTTTGAAATTTCAATTTCAATAACAATCACAATTCATATCATAATTAAAGTCAATTAGTTAAAAGGTAATGATGTTTATTTTCGTGAGGTTTTCATGTGAACGGGAAAATATGCGTGTTTTTAATAACGACTATCTAATAATATGTTTTTAATATGTATGTGATTCCACATGAACTGGAAGTCAATTCTTTTTTCTTTTAGGCATGTTCCTGTAATATTTTTTTGATAGCTTCGCCAATATTCTTGTTTTATTGATTCATTTTGTGTAACAATGCATCACGTAGTTGCTCTTTAAGAAGCACAATATTAATATTATGCTAAAATATTACTTGCCATCGAAAAGCATAATATTATAAGATTAAACATATATTATATTTTTTGCTTTTGGTGAGTGAATTCTTACATAAATGAATATTTCTGAAAAATGATTTGTTGTTGCTCTTGAATAACACAACATTATATAAATATTTTTTTAAAAAATATTATTTGCTCTTGAAACTCATAAAATTTTAATTTGAATATTACAGAAGAATATTAGTGTATTGCTCTTGAAGAAGCAATAGTAAAATATCAATTTTCAAATTAATAATAATAATAATTTTTTTTTATTTTTTTTTATTTTTTATTTTTTTTTTTTAACTTTTGAAGTAGCACATGTTTCAAAGAAATTATACAATTCGATATCATAAAGAGAAATTATCTATATGAAAATAAATTATTTATTCTAAGAATCACAACTTTACAAATCTATAAATTTTCTAGAAGAATATTTTATTACTACTCGTAACACAATTTTATATTACGATAATATTCTTGTAGAACATTATTTGCTCCCGAATATTATTTTATAATAATACTATGTCATTGCTTCTTAAGAGCAAATGTTATATGTTAATAATAGCTTAAACTCTAGTTTCATGATAAAACAAAAATTAAACAACTAAATATTGATTTCAAGTTTTGAAGAAAAAATCTTCTATTTCGTTAATATTCATAAAGAGTATTAATTATTGCTTCTGAAATTCATAACATTACGCGTTCCAATATTTTCAAAGAATGTTATATTATTGCTTTTGAAGAAGCATAACTCGAGGTACATTAAAATGATTTAAGATGGATCATTAAGATATTTGCTTAACAGTTAGTACAATTATACACACAATTCTCCAAGTAGTTCTTGAATATTAACAAAATAGAAAATAATGTTATCATGATATTGGGTGCATCAAATACCACTGAAAGATCCAAAAGAGTTAGTATTATTCGATCAAATATTAAAAGAGTCTATATTGACGATACACTTTATTCCAGCAAATCTAAAAGGAATTTGCATATTTTAAAGATATTTGCTATAATGGATATCACATTGAAGTGATGCAAGAAAATAATATTGAAAATATTTGTATAAATTATTTTTGTATTAAACCAAAAGCAGATAAAAGAAAAACTTCGACACTTCCTAATGAATAATATATCCATAAAAATAATTGAATCAAATATTATTACGAACTCGAAGTTCATTGATTCTAAAAGCTTTATAGTGCTTGTTTGTTTCTGCCTCTTTCCGGATTTGTAGTGATTTTTTTACCGTTTTATTCAAAGTCATGGGACCCACTGTGAAAGAAAGGGTCAAAGATTTCGGCCGAAATGTGTTGCAACGGTCTGAAAATCAATTGGAAAATCAATATCAGACAGGCCTATAATTTGGCATGATTGACTGGAAAAGTGACAAAGCCATATGTATCAGCAAAAACTACTCCAACAAAAATTGTATAAAAATAATGCAATTTGTATTAAACAACTAAAATGAGAATATATCACATGAGACATGACAAAACACATTTTTCCAAAATTCTTCTATACATATGAGTTTCAAAAGAACGATGACATCAATTTTCAACAAATTTGCTCAAATGACAATGTGACTGATTTATTCACAAAAGTACTGTCAACATCTACATTCAATAAATTAGATCACGAGATTGAAACACGTCGATTCAATGATTTTCACCGATCAATATCAGGGGGAGTAATTGCACTCTTTTTCCTTCACTTCACTTTTATCCCTTTGAGTTTTCACGTCAAGATTTTAATAATGCAATATTTATTTTTAGTACTCCAAAAAATAACTATATTATTTTTCCTTCATTTGATATATTTTGTACAATTAAATTTTTATCAAACAAGATTTTAACGAAATTGATATTTTGTAATGTCATTCAAAGGAGAGTTATATGTTTATTAGCCAATAAACATTATACACATACAACCTTAACTATTATTACTATTGCATTCTTTATAATCTTAAGTATTCCCTATAAATATTAGGCTTTGATTTTCAATAAAATATACCAAATTTTGTTTATCTCTATTTTTTTTATATTTTTCTATCTATTTTATAAAGAATTGATCTCATACCACAGTGAGTAAAAGTAATGTTGCCAACTGTCACATCGACAGTTGATATGTAAATTTAAAAAGAATCTTGCTACTCTGCCAGGCCTGGCACCGGCCTGACAGAAGTTTTCTCTCATAGGGGGGTGGGTGTTAAAACATTTTTGGATGGTTTTTTTAATCAGGTGGGGCCCCCATGTGAGAGGACCTGGATCGAGCCTGTGATCCATAATCTGGCAGAGGAGCAAAATTCATTTAAAAAGCAATCGTCGATTTTGCATCGACTAGAAACAACATAACTAGACTCACAGTGGAACCACAGGAGATCAATTCTACTATTTCATAACACACTAATATTTTAAATTCATAAAAAGTCTAATGGAATACACCCTCCTAAGCTCAGCCAAACATATGCGAAAAGAGTTGAGAATCATTGACACGGTATTTTTAAAAACATACCGTCAAAGCTCTGGGGTTTGAATTGTAAACACAGAAGTGCGTGAACGATGAGATTTGATTGCAACAGTGTTTTCCTGTTGCTCACTTTCACCAATTTCCTGTTTCTTCACATCTCCGGTGAGTCCTAATCTTCTTTTTATTGTTCAATTACAGTTACATACCAATATCGCTTGCCCCGTTGCTCATTTTGTGTAGATAATCCCTAATTTATTTTACTGAATCGATCCTGAACGTAAACCCCATACGAATCTTGCGCCCCTGTAAACGAAAGTAATTATTTGAAACTATGTTTGCAATTTGTGATGGGTAGCATTAGTTTGTTATTAAACTTAGTCATTGTCATGTTTGGCTATGCTAAAAAAGGCAAGTTATCCTAACTAACAGGGATAAAAAGTTCCTTGAAACTAACCAAACATTCTTCAAAAAGAACAGTAACTTCTACAAAAATAAAAAATTCTAAATCTTTACTAATTGATGTTGGTGTTCCATTGTCTTCAGCAGTTTTATGTGTTGTGTTCTATTATTGTATGTATTGTCCCCACAGTTGTACTTGATGCATTATTTACTTAGAAGTTAGATCGACTAAAGGATCCCATTCATTATCCATGAACTGTTTTGATGCTTAATGATACCCAGTAACATACTTATCAAAATAAGAAGGATCATTTTTTTTCCCTCAAAAATATTCAGATATAAATGATGATTATTTGATTGGAAAGTGTTATTCTTTCTTTGAACATTAGAAATATTTTAATTTATTTTCCCAAAACAAAAAGAGAGTACATATATTTTTATTTAAATTGAGCTCACAACCATCTTGTACATATCATTTAACGGAGCTGAGCTTCAGCTCAAACTCAGTATAAAGCTGAATTTTTGGTTGATATCAAGTTTAATGGGGTCTTTTATTTTATATTTTTTCTTGATTTTGTTCGTCTGAGTTGAGGATGATTGGTGAAAGCTGCATAATGGGTATATTATTCATGGCTTTTGGGCTGTTACAGAAGCATGTGGAACAAATATTAGTGAATGATCATTTCGATGGGGAAATAATGCAGTTTTATTCAACTGGTGGGTCATTGTTATGTCGAAATTATAACAAAACAATTTTTTCTGGAAAAAAAGATGCATACACATAACCTTAATGTTAAAAGTGAAAGTAGTTTCTAAAAAAAAGTTCATTTAGTAACATGAATATTATAAATTTTAAAATTATCTCTTTTTTCTGAAATCTAATCTAAGACCTATAGATTTTCATTATTTCTTTTGAATCTCTATCATCGATCAGTCTTTTAATTCTTTTTCCATAAATTTTCTTCTTTATGTTTTAAGTTTGACCATAAAAGATAAGTTTGACTTGAAATCTATGTATTTTTTGATTGTTTTTTCTAAGACAATAAATAGTTAAAATTCTTTAAAATAACATAATCTCCAATAAGATGTTTACATTTAATTTTAGTTGGTCTGTACCAAACAATGGAGGCAGCCTAGTGGTAATGCACCTATTTGAGAAGGTTAAGGTCCTGGTTTCAAGATTTGGTCTCCACAATTTTGCACATTTTGCAAAGGACCGCCCATTTTGCAAACAACCGCTGGGTTTGGTGAAACCAGTTTAATGTGAAACTTGGCCAGATTGGGCAGTTCATGACCTGTTCAATTGAGAACTGGTCCAAATATGCTGACCGAACCCAACCAGGTTCTGGTTCACTGGTTTTCTGGGTGGACCGCCAGTCCAGTCTAGGTTTAATAACTATGATCTAATCTATCCTTTTTGTGCTACATTGGTTCAAGGAAATCCTCCTCCAAGCCAAAGTACATACATATCTACCTCCAGTCTACCTTCTATAGCTGTTCAAAGAAATTTTTTTTTTGTGCTAAATGTCGTTCAGTTTAAGTCTAATTGAAAGCATAGCTTTGCAAACTGCACAAAATCTGAATCAGTCTAGTAATAAAATTAATATGTCTAGGATCAGATTGAGAAGGTCCATTGGAAATAACTCAATATTGTGATTATGAGGATCCTAGGGACTCACCTTTGCAATAGAATATCTTATGCACAAATCAAGTTGGCCTAGTTTTGATTTGTTTCTAGCATTGGGGCCATGGTGGATATTATGTTGGTGAAGCAGCTGATACGTATGTAGCTCTAAACCCTGGATCTGTAGTATATAATTTATGATTGTTTTGGGAAATTTATTTAACCTACTTCAATTCTTGTATATTATGTGTCACCAGAGAAAAAAGAGATTACACGCTTAACATTTTCAGTTAGCAATACCAAGTGCATTTTCTTAGCAAAAATAAGATGCATGTTAATTAATTTAATTTAATTTAACTTCATCTGGACAAGGAGATGCAAACATCATTTTCTGAGAGCAGAGACAAAAAAATCCCGATCATGACAAGGAAAATAACTATTGAGATTTGAGTGATTATTGACACTTACATAAAGGTCTAGTTGCTTGGTATGCTATTGATAAACCTATTGGTTAATGGAAAATTGTTTTCGTTTGATTACTTTTTCAAAGTTAAGGACTTAAGGTTAGGAATTTTTTTTATGGTTTGTTTACCATTGGGCTGTAGTTTTCAATTTTGTTGTATCTTATTGGACGTCAGTAAACCCATTAATATTATTGGATGGTCCAGTATTGTTCATTAACATTATTTGGATGGATCCATATCTAATAGCAATGGATGAATTGAGATGGATTAATGGATTTGGATGGAGATTCCCAACTGTTCTTTTATTATGCAAGGGCTAAAAGGCAAGGGCTAAAAGGAACAGATAATTTATGCAGTTCACATACAAATTTAAAAACTTTCTGGCGAAGTACTTTATTATGTAAATTGTTGTTTCTCCTTTTCGGGAAAAAAGGGAAGTCATGTGCTTTGATACACAATGAAAAGAATGGGGCTTCTAAAAGTTTTCCTAGGTCAAATTTAAATTATTGTAATTGTTGGAAACAAATGGTAAATACTTGATTTGTAGCTTGTATGATCTCATTTAGAATGAACTAGTAATTATCTTTTCTTGAATCATGTTGCTTATTCTTATTTATACTGGAATATATTTGAATTGGAGTTGAAACATTTTTGTGAATCTATTAAATGCTTTGATATTCCTATGCAGGCAAAACTAATGACGTTTGCATTTCTCCGGGTGGTCGATTCCATCCATTTTCAAACGAAGGGAAACCTCCAAGGAAAGCAAGCAAGGGGCCCAGAGATTTGACCCTTTGCAGGGTGTTCCGCAAAAAGACATGCTGTGATGTAACTCAGACACATCCTGCTTTACTATCCATTAGGAGGCTAGCTTCCACTGGGCAAGCAAGCCAAGAATGCTTGCAATTATGGGAACTCTTGGAATGTTCCATCTGTGATCCACGGGTAGGTTTACAACGTGGACCTCCACTTGTATGTGTCTCCTTTTGTGATAGGGTGTATGAGGCATGCTCTGCTGCATACTTCTCTATAGATGCAAGAACACAGGTTTGTTCTACTTTTAATACTTTGTTTTAAGGACTTGATCTTTTTTTAGTAACATTATGGTGTGTGTTTGAGCCACATTATTTTGGAAGAACCTATTCTGGAATAGTAGATTGATGGAGAATGTGTGATTGAAAAAGAAGGAAAAGTTATTGATATGATGAAGAATATTATTTTATTGAAGAATGTATGGTTGAAAATGAGTAGAAGAATAAGAATGAAAATTTTAATGTGGCTCAAATAGGGCTATATATGGTAATTTCCTTGGTGGCAAATCGCATACTATTGGACTAAAAAATGCAAAATTATTTTGAAACTGAGTGCCACCAGTGAAATCATCAATGACTTGAAGATTTTTTTATGTCTAATCCGAAAACATCTTGTCAGGTTCTAGAACCATGTGGAGTGGGCGACCTTGTTTGTGGTAGAGCTTCGGAATGGATCTCAAATGGAACAGAGCTCTGCCGTGTGGCTGGTTTTTCTGTTGAGTCATCTTATGATCCTGAAGAAATATCGTGCTATGGTGGGAAGGCTAGTCTTGATTATATTGCAGATTCTTGGAGAACTCCAGTAGCTGGGGTTTCACACAGAGAAGAGAGCACAAGAGTTCTTGATGGTTTCAAGCAATGGGTGGCTGAAATGCCATTTAACGAAAGAGTTTCTTGGGCAGTAGGAGGGATGGTTCTTACGGCAGGACTTCTATTTGCAAGGTCATTAATGCTTTTTCTAGGACGTGGTGTGTTTGTGTATGTGTGTCTGTTTTGTGCCTTTGCCCATTTCCATATGTCTTAACAGTTTCGTTCAATCACTATACTTCATTTTTGGTCAGCAGTCATCGTCACATTACTTTGAATGGACACTACAATGCTAATTGTTTTGTTTTCAACCAAAATTTGTCCCCCAGGATCATGTTTTGTCACAAGTTCAAGTTATACCTAGGACATTGTAACCCACATCATTGGATTTAAATCATAAAGCATTTTTCTCCTAAGCTCAATGCATTAGGTTGATTGCGAAGCTTTGCATACATGATTTATCCTCTCCAGTTATATTAGGAAGATTTCCGACTACAATGGAATTTTTTTGTCCTTTTGCTTAACCTTTGATGGAAAATGCAGTAAAAAGAAGAGCCACAACCGGCGTCCAAAGCAAGCAGCTATTCAATACGCTGCAAGGAAACTGGGAACAAAGGTGAAATCTGCAACTCGAAGATGAATACCCTTGTGTAAATATTATCCACGGTTAACAAGTTAGACCTGCCAATGGACACCGCATTCTCAACGGTAGAATTTACTTTCTAGAGATGCACAATTGTTGTAGATTAATTTTTTATTTTTATTTTTTGCTTTAATGATAATTTTTAAGGTGGGGACGTGGTCTCATTTGTTATTCGATTTTGTTTTTGTACTTGAAGAATTTTAATTATAAAAACCAGATTTTCTTCATTGCAGAGTTTATTGAATCGTGAAAACAAAAACGTACATGGCTTTTTCTTTTCCTCGATTCTCATCTTTATAATGTGTGTGGCGTTGCCATGCTTGAGCTTCCATGTATTTATTTTGGTGTTCATTATTTGGTTGAATTCTATCACTTTTTTGACATAATATTTCAAAATTAAGATTTTATTATCTAAATTTGTAAAACGGATATGCGTTTGAATTTGATTTTGTAATTTAGATGCATCCTACATAATAGAATCTGTATTGGTTGGTAAATAATAATTTATCTCAAATTAACAGAACTTTAGTTTCGTTTTAAAATTCACAGTTGTCATCTGCCATATCCTAAATTGATAAATTGCTTATTCAGTCATTTTATAATTATATATTTCACATAATGTTAAGTGCTATGCAAAACTGACCATTATGCACACACACCACAAAAGTCTTAAAATAAAATTAAATGCTATTTACATTTTAATATAAAGGTAGTCATAACCGTTATTTTACCATTTTTGTGACAGATCAATCATAGTATGATTGCCAACTAAACAATTTAGTAAGTCTGGCGTTTATAGGTGATCGGTGAATTTTAAAATTGAAATAAAGTTCAATTACCCATTTGAAACAAATGAAAGTTTAAAGATCTAATTGACTTTTTTTTTAAAGTTCAGTGATCACAGACGAAATTTATCCACCAAAGTTGGATGAAGACAAGAAAACTAAAAAAATCGTGAAGAAATTTACCAGATGAATGAGGAATTATCAATTAATATAATTATATAGAATAATTTATACAAAACTATGTTACAAAATTCATTGACAATTCATCATTAAATTAGCTAAAAAATAATGAAGGTGAAGCGTATATCAATGTAGAAAGCCTTTGTAACAATTCATCTTTAGAATAAGTCTTTGTGTACTATTCATTTCTTTCTATATTTCTATACGTTGAACTTCTATTTATAACATAAATAAATCATGTTGAGACTACTTCAAGTCAAACAACAAATGGTACGAACCATGTGGTTCTGCCTTTGGCCATACCTATATCAAACTCTCACATCCCACATGGAAAAAAACAGAAAAGTTTGGACGTGTAGATTTTGAAAGATGGCAGCAGAAGATGTAACATGTTCTATTTTACTACTTTGAATTTAGCAAAGTTTCTAACAAATAGGGCTCCTGATGTACAAGAAGGAGAAAATAATCGTGAATCGATTATTGCATTAGATGCATGGAAGCATTCAAATTTTCTTTGCAAAAATTACATTCAAATGGATTGGACAATACATTTTATAGAGTGTATAGTTCAATGGACTCGGCCACTGATTTATGGGATTCATTGGAAAAGAAGTACAAGACTAAGATGCCGGAACAAAGAAGTTCATTGTTGGCAAGTTTTTGAATTAGAAAATGGTAGACTCCAAAATCGTGATAAATTTAGTACAAGAACTTCAAGTTCTATTACATGACATACATGCTGAAAAAATGGAATTGAGCGAGTCCTTCCAAGTTACTGCCATTATTGAGAAACTTCCTCTTATGTGGAGAGATTTCAAGAATTATTTCAAACACAAACGCAAATAGATGAATTTGGAGGAATTGATAGTCCAGTTGAGGATATAGGAAGACAATAGAAATATCGAAAGGAAATCTATTGTTTGTGGAAAAGTTGGACATTGTTCTAATGAATATCGAAAGTCTAAGAAGAATGTACAAGCAAATGTGGTTGAAAGAGACATCCTTTCTGAAGGGATATAAGAGATGATCTTTCAGCGGTTGTTTCTGAATGTAACAACGTTGGAAGTTCAAGAGAATTGTGGGTTGATATTGGTACTACTCGTCACATTTGTGCAGACAAGACTCTGTTCTCTAACTACGAAGAGTTAAATGGAGAACAACTTTTTATGTGAAATTCTGCAAGTTCTAAAATTGAAGGACAATGGAAAGTTACTTTAAAGATGACATTCGGTAAATAAATCGTCCTCAACAATGTGCTATATGTACCAGACATTAGCAATAATCTTGTATTCGGGTCTATACTTAGCAAAAATAGCTTTAAACTTGTATTTGTATCCTATAAATTTGTACTCACTAAAAATGAGATGTATGTTCGTAAATGATACTTATGTGATAGAATGTTCAAAATAAACGTCCTTACAATTGTACCGAAACAAAAGCATTATGAATAAAACATTGAATTCTACATATATGCTTGAATTATCTTGTTCATGGCATAGTCAATTAGGACATGTCAATTACAAATCAATGCGCAAATTTATGAATCAAAGTTTAATTCTGATGCTTAAGATTGATACTAATCATAAGTGTGAAATCAATGCGCAAATTTATGAATCAAAGTTTAATTCCGATGCTTAAGATTGATACTAATCACAAGTGTGAAATTTGTGTTAAAGCAAAGTTGGCCAAAACATTTTTTCACTCAATTTGAAGGAACACGACACCTTTAGAGTTAATACATAGCGATATATATGACTTAGGTAAGAAATATTTTATATCTTTCATTGATAATTGTACAAAGTATTGTTATGTCTTTCTACTATGAAGTAAAGAAGAAGCCTTAGTTGTCTTTAAACATTATAAGACAGAAGTTGAAAATCAATTTGGTAAACGAATAAAAATTATTCGTAGTGATAGAAGTGGTAGACACGGGGCACTGTTTGAAAAATATTGTTCCGAGCATGAAATCATTCATCTAACAATGGCACCTTACTCACCTCACTCACCTCAATCATATGGTGTTGCTGAACGCAAAAATCGAATTTTTAAAGAGATGATGAACTTAATGTTGATAAGTTCGGGTCTACCTTACAAATGTGGGGAGAAGCTATACTAACGACAAATAACATTCTTAACAAGACACCCCTTAAAAAAATGGAAGAAACTCCTTATGAACTATGGAAATATCATCCTCCTTCTTACCAATAATTGAAGTGTGGGGATGTTTAGCTAAGGTTAAAGTACCTAAGCCTAAACAAGTGAGAATCAGGCTTAAGATAATTGATTGCATATTTATTGGGTACGGCAATAATAGTAGTGTATATCGTTTCCTTGTACATAAATCTGAAATCCAAGATATACATAAAGAAACAATAATTGAATGTGTGTCAAAACTAAAGTATTCACAGATTATAGGCAGTCTTATGTATATTACAAATTGCACTCGACCGGACATATTATTTGCTATGAATAAACTTAGTAGATTTGATAAGTTTAATTTATGCACTTATTCGGACATATTTCTAAGCTTTTATGTCATTAAAGTGTTACATTTTACTTAACCTAGGGTGATTTTCTGTCATTTCAGTGTTGGACCTGTTTCAAAGCAATTGGAAAAGAAAGATGATGAATTGGCTATTATATGGAAGTTTGAGGACTAAATCTCATTTGAATAAAAGTTGGAGGATCAAAATGAGGAGATCAGGAAGAAATGGACTAACTTGTATTACTTGAAAGAATTGAGGATTTGGATACAATATATACAAGCATACAGAGAGAATAAAAAGGTGGCTGCTGACACGCACACACAGAGAGAGGTTTCTGGCTGCTATATATTATATGGATGATGCTAGGAGTACTCCATGGGTTACTCCATAGATGACTTAAACGCCAAGTGGCGCCCCCCACCCGACACCCCTCCAATAGGGGGCGCCACTTGGTTTTTAAGTCATCCATGGAGTACATGTAGAATAATCCATATTATATATACACGCAAAAAGAAGAGAGAAACAGAGGTGGAAATTGAGTTCAATACAAGGGCGGCTGAAGCAAAACTGCAAAGGAAAAATTGGCTACTGAAATTATATATTGAATTGGCGGGTGGAGGAAGAAAAAAAAACAACTTTGGAAGACACACACACACACACAAAGACGGAAAACAAAATGGAAAAGACCATGGGCGGATCCAGTGGTGGGCTACACTGGGCTGTAGCCCAGTCTAGCCCAAGCCCAGATGTATTAAAATTAGTGGAAATTATAGGTTAAATGGTTGTAGCCCACTATTTAGCCCAGTAGTCAGTAGCCCAATTGAAAACCCAATTAATTTCCATTTCAACATTTCCCAAACCATTTCACTGTTTCGATATCACTTAGGTTTGAGCAGTAGCAGAGCAGCCCCTGGGTTTCACCCATATTTTTCAGTCCGCCGTCCGGCGAAGTAGCGAACGGGAACAGCTGAAGTCTTCTTCTTCTGGCAGTCAGGTCAGCAGATCAGCGATTCAGCATTCGATTTCGAACTTTCAGTCTTTCTCCTTCACCGCTTCAGCCTTCAAGATCAAGTTCACGGCTTCACCTTTGGGCTTCGACTTCACTGTTCTGTTCTTCTTCTTCTTCAAGTTCACGGCTTCACCTTTCACAGCCTTGACCTTTCATTTT
>CAIGRQ010218430.1:0-10891 GCA_903798375.1 Fraxinus sp. D2006-0159 | reverse complement strand
GTTTGCATATAATAGGGCCATACATTCTATTACTTCATTTCCCCATTTGAAATTGTTTATGGTTTTAATCCACTAACACCTTTGGATTTAGTACCTTTACCTGTGAATGAACGAGGTAGCTTAGATGGTAAAAAAAGGTCGAGTTGGTGAAATCACTTCATGAAAATGTAAAGATGCAAATTGAAAGTAAAAATAAACACTTCGCGTCACAAGCAAACAAAGGTTGGAGGAGCGTGACATTCAAACTAAGAGATTGGGTTTGGGTACATCTTAGAAAGGAACACTTTCTAGAATAAAGGAAATCAAAATTACAACTACGAGGGGATGGTCCATTTCAATCAATGACAATGCTTACAAATTGGATATTTTAGATGAGTATAATATTTCTACAACTTTTAATGTGTCCGATCTCTCTCTTTTCGATACAGGTGCAGATTCGAGGATGAATCCTTTTGAAGATGGAGGGGATGATATGATCCAAGAGTCGAGCTCGACGAGGACAAGCCCGGGACGGGACCCGTTGATTATCGAAGCAAGCCCGATGACACGTTCGAGGGAAAAGTGAGTGAAAGAGGCTATGGTGGATGAAGTTTCAAAGTTATCAAGTTAAAGAATAAGTTTCTTGCTGGGTTCAGAAAAAGAAACCAAATGGATCAACTGGATTCAACCAGCAAGCGAGCAGCATGGATGAAAATGGGCATAACTTTCAGCTCGGTTGTTGGATGTTGCCCATGAGTATTTTCGAAAATGGCACGAAATTCTGCAGAAGGTTACATGGCTGCATGGTACTTTTGAGAACAAGTTGCCAGAAACTTTCATTTTTTCTTGAATTTCCTTGTTAGACTAGAATTCTATTTTTTTCCAACTTTCAATATTTTGTAACCTAATTACATTTTTGGCAGGTTTTCTGACCATTTGTATAAATAGAACTTCATTATTTAATGTATGAACCTTTTGACATTTTATTATTGAGATATATTCGAGATTCTATTTTACTTTTCAACATCATTCTTCTTAGAACAATCTGAACTTATCAAGAGGATTCTTGTGGAGTTCAACACCGAGTTCTTCGAATTCCTCAACATTATCCAAATCAAATACCAATCCATGTATAGCAAAAAATATCGAGCTCTTATAAACGTGGTACCAAAACTTTTCGGGCAACTTTTTCATAATGTACCACAAACATTATCTACGTTTCGTGTTTCGAAACACAATTTCAATTGCATTTTGCATTGCCCGATCTTGATCGGTAACGATTCCATTAGGAGCTTCAGTGTACATGCACTTAAACCATGTTCTGAAAAACCACACAAAAGTCCCAGTGTCCTCATTCGATAACAATCCACATCCTAGCAGTGTAGATTGTCCATGATAATTCACGCCAACGAAAGGGACACATGGCATGTCGTACTTATTAGTCAGATACCTAGTATCAAAAGTGACAACATCACGAACTCCTTGTAAGATTGCCTACATCTATTGTCTACCCAAAAAACATTCCTTAGCCGTGACTCATCGTCTAAGTCCAAACTAAAGTAAAATTTCGAGCATCGTGCTTGCAGCTTTGAAAAGTACGCCTGTATTGCGATGGCATCTCCTTCTCCAATGCGTAATCGTCTCACTTGTTCAATGTAGTTTCGACAATCCTTTTCCACAAAAGTCGTATTCTCATATCCGCCTACTTCTACAACTGTGGAATTGTAACTTTTGTGCACGGGGATTTCTATCATATCATTCACTTCAAGCTTTCGTCTCACACTCGTACTCAATTTCCGGTTGCATTGATACAGCCTAGACTTGGAAGGACTTGTTTTATAATTGTGGTCGAGGTATATTATTTTAATTCTCCATCTTCCAAGACTATCTAAAGATGTAGATATTCTTGCTTTACAGTTTGTTTGACTTGTTGGTTGTTGCTTTAAGGAGCCGCCTGTAGCATACATTCTTCAACCTTCACGACAACATGTGAACGTCACATACCTCATAACTCCATCGTCCCCTTTTTTTTTGAATTCCTTTTTCTCACTGATAAGCCCATAGCGTAAGCATATCTTTTGTAGAAGTCCAACATTTCGTTCACATTAGTAAACATCATACCTACCTCAAGCACAGTCGCAACATCTCCTCCTACAATTTCATTTTCCATTATGTTCAAATTGCTTACAACATTCTCGTTATCACAGTGCATCAACAATTCATGATTCTTATCTTCTACAATTTTTTTTTCCTAAATAAAATAAAATGAGTAATGTATAAACAATTTATAAACATTAGCCAAACAACAGAACGTAGTGAGAAATAAAATACTTATCTGAAAGTAGTGATGAATAAAATACTCGTTCAAATAAATCTTTTTTTTTCTTCAAAATTTTACAGTTTTTATCAAGGGTGGTAATTGGTTCCTATCATGTTATTATCAAGTAGGCAGTAATAAATGATAATTTATAATCTAAAATTATGAAAAATCAATATTTAACAGGTAAACAATGATAAAATGCGGAATAAAGTAACCACTGAAGAATAAATTTCAAGCAGAAACCAAGGTACTAGCAAACCACTTTAGAAGTCAAGAAGGAAAATACCTTTGGTTTCCATTTAGGGTGGAAATTTTGATAAAAATGGCTTCATTTTCGTGAACAATTCGGCCATGTTTTGTTGACCAATGGTTGATGTCTCGTTTTGATTATCACAAACAAATTGCGTTTATTTCTAACATATTGATCTCAAGTGCCTATAGTGATTATTGCAAAATAATAAAATTGAAGACACGAGGTTCAAGGCTAAGAAATTTTCATGCAACAATTGACATGGAAACAAAATTGATCAAACGAAGCCATGAAGAATGAATCAAGACAAAAGTCAAATTATGGTCAAGCATGAACGTCAAGACTTTCAAAACGAAAAGCTTAGACTTCTTACAATCATATGTAAAGGTAAAACATTTCAATACTTTGACGAGCTCAAGTTTTTAATTTAACGATTGAGAAATGACGACAAAAATATTTTACTCCTAAAATATGTTTTCAAAGCTAAAAATCGAAATACGCATTTTTAAAATATAATAAATACATGAAAACATTTTTTTAAAATGTTCCTCAAGATCTTACATTTGTCAAAAACTAAAAAAAGGGCGTTTCGAGCCAAAAGTATCGTACCAGACGTTAGGTACGCCATACCGGACATCCGATATGGATGTCTTGGATCCAACTGTCAAAAATTTGACCGTTTTGATTTTTTGACAAAATGGATAGTTGACCGTCCGGTATGGCAGAATTTTTGATGGCTTTTCACCTATAAATACCAACTCATTTTGCATTCAATTCCACTTTTCTTGAGCATTAAAGTGAGGATTTTATCGATCCCAATAGCCTTATTTTCTATCCTTAGAAAATCAAAAACATTAAATTCTAGAAAAACTTTTGAGCGATTAAACTTCATGATAATCCTTATTTCATTAAGCCCCCGTTTGAAACCCATTTTGAGAGAATAGAAATTTCGGAATAGTGATTGATGTGAGAATGTATGGTGGAAAAGTGATGAAAAGTTTTTTATTTGTGTGTAGTATTATTTTATTGGAGAATTTGTGATTGAAATGAAGAATGAGAATGCGAATGAGAGAGAGAAAGAGAAATTAATGGGTGTCAAACGGGGGCTAAAAGTCTTTCAACCTAAACACTTTGAGCTATACTATTTGCCATCTACTAAAGTGTTTGCCTTTTCTCTTCTTGTACTCATCTTTGGATCTATTATGATACGAAAAGAAGATTTCTTTTGTAAATTCATTTTGAGTTGTGGGTAGTGTTGAGGTTTCGGAAAGCTCAACATTGTAAAAGGATTAGTGCTCCTTGGTTGTAAGTCATCGGAAGCGTTGTAAAGGGTTGGATTACACCACAAGTCATTCAACATAGTGAAAAAGGCTTTTCTTATCCTCAAACATGTTTCTCTCTTGAAATTTGCAGAAACTTTGCTGCAATATCAGAAAGGGTTGTTGATATAAAGATGATCTTCTATTTAATTTAATGATGTAGTTACTCGATGATGGGTCCTCTATTAGTTAACTAAACAATTAGAAGTTTAATTTTTTTTTTTATTCCATTTCAATTACTTCATTATTATTACCAATGTTGGAATTTAAGGGTATATAAAAAGATTAAAATATGTGAATTGAAAAAGTCTCCAATGAATGTAACGATTGAATGCGACTCTTCAAGTACAAAATGTGCATAATGAAAAGTTGTGTTATTAAGGTGCAATGTATACCATCACTTGTGAAATGGTGCATTATAGTGGTTAAAATTAGTCTTACCAAAAGATGCAACCGTTAAGAAGTGACACATGGAAATCTATAATAAGACACTCCTAATTCCAATTTCTC
Organism: Fraxinus sp. D2006-0159; assembly: GCA_903798375.1. NCBI lineage: Eukaryota > Viridiplantae > Streptophyta > Magnoliopsida > Lamiales > Oleaceae > Fraxinus > Fraxinus sp. D2006-0159. The sequence goes on along the minus strand of CAIGRQ010218430.1, from coordinate 6,513 downwards.
CACTCCAAATCAATTTCAAATAATTGATTTCTGATTCTTTCCTTCTCCAAATTATGTCAAAATAATTTTCAAATTATTTTTGAGTTCCGTATTCGATAACTTCCACTCTAGAAGAGTATATTCAAGCATTGGTTCGTCCGGTAAAATTAATATTGTGCTATAATAATTTTGAAAGAAACATTGTATCTTGGGTGACGGACTTCCATTTGATACTATAAGCACTAGTGCAGGGCAAAATCCATCTTAAGGAGATTTACATTTACATACCTTATTTCATTATTATGCATGTACCATGGTTTCGGTAAATCATTACTTTATTCGTATCTACATGTACGTGTATTTTTATTAGCAGAATATAAGTTATGCGCTAATTTATCCAACAATCTTAAGATGTATTTGTTGGGAAATTATTTAATTTGCCATGTGAGCCGACATATGTAATTAATTGTTTATAAACGCTATTTTAAAGTAATCTAATAAAGAATTAAGTAGTTGGGCTTTGGGCATCTAAATAAGTGTGGGTCAGATTACATGTGTAGAGACCGGATCCATTAGAGTTTGTATTTGACGATGAGCCGAATACATATGGAACTATATATATGATTATGACCCCCAATTCATATACAATTTTTTTCTTTCTTTGTATTATCTCATCAACACAAGAATTAATAAAGAAAGCATATGGAAGAGGAAGATCCAAAACCCACAATCCAGAAGGACGATTGGAGAAATTAAATTGATGATTTAACATGGAGATCTTGACAATTCATAATATTTTATAAAGTTTAGGTTTCATGAAAAATTCAACAAGTGGTATCAGAACCAACTCCATGTTAAATAATTGAGATTCAAGAAATAATTTTAGGGTTGAAATTCATACTTTGAATTACTTAATTTTAGGATGTGAATTTCAAACCCTAGATATTCAAATTTTAGATATTTTCAAATTTGACAATTTTTAGGACTTATTGTTGAATTTGAGTATAGTTATAGTTGTAACTTGTATCTTGAGTAATTTGGATTAAGGATATTTGACTTTGTTGGGGTGTTATGACTTCCCTAAGCACTGAAATTAATACAGAGTGTATTGGAAGCACATATTGCACAAGCAGAATTGGAAATGATGAAGAAAATAGATATAGAAAACCAGGAGAAATAGATGGTAAAAAAACAAGAAGAAATTGAAAAAACAGATATGGAATAGGAAGAATGACTTCCTTAACCTTAATTATCCACACAAGACTTTACATGATCTATAGTAAGAGATCATCATAAAGAATTTGCTACAGATTTTCAAGAGTTTTACTCTATCTCACTTTCTTCCTTTCTCTCTCGATCTCTCCCTCCTTCACAACCTAATGCTTCTATTTATAGACACAAAATGGGCAACAAATTAGTTATTAACTACCTAACAACTCAAATGAATAGGCTCCTACTATTAAAGATTCTAACTGTAAATGAAAGTTGAAGAAATATTAACAAAAGGTTCCTCTTGCAACAACATTTATGCAATGGCTGAGGTATCTAAAATCTGAATCCAAGGAATTAGCTTCTTACGATCTCCACCTTGATTCCTTGAGGAGAATTTATCGATCAAGCCCTGCAGGCTGATGATCAGGCCTATTACCATAGAATTTTCCATCACATTTAACACTTTACCTTGAGCTTTGTACACACACCCACATTTGTCAAGTGCTCCAAGTGAGATTAGATTTTTTTTCCAGACATGGTATGTGCCTCACTCCACCTAGGACTTTTGATGAACCATCCTACATTTTCATTTTGATAGAACCAACACTAATCACTTCACAGGTGTTGTTATTTCACATAAGCACTTTGCTTTCATAATCTGGTTTGTAATCAGTGAAAAATTCTCCTCTTGGTGTCATATGAAATGGACAACCTGAGTCCATTATCCAGACATTGCTGAGGCTTGCACTTTTTAGTAAGTACTTCAACAACTTCATAGTCTCCAAACATATTAGTGTAGTTTCCATCCTGTGTATTTTAGTTTCCTTGCTTCAGCCATCTCTTGTTTCTTTGTAGACAATTCTTTCTAAAGTGTCCTTCCTGATGAAAGATTGAGGACAACTTATTTGCTCTCCTACCTCGCACACTCAGTACTTCTGCATTCATCTTGGCAAGATATCCATCCAATTTCAGGTCCAATTCCTTTGAGTAGGCTGTTGTAGCAACTTCTTTTAGGGTCAAGGATTCCTTGCTATACTTGATGGTATCTCTAAGATGATCATAGGATTGAGGTAATGAGTTTAGTAAGAAAATGGCTTGATCTTCTTCATCAATCTCGATTTCAAGATTTTCCGAATTAGAAACTAGCTTTACGAACTCATCAATAATGTCATCAATTGACTTCGATTTATCCATGTTGAAACTGTAGAACTTTTGCTTCAAGTAGATCTGGTTTGGTAATGCTTTAGTTAGGCAAAGTTCATCCAGTTTACTCCACATTTTAGAGGCCATTTCTTCCTTGATTACCTTCCTTAAAACTGTATCACTGAAGCTAAGTATGATAGTATTTCTTGTCTTCTTCAGGATGTGAGCCTGTTTTGATGCATTAGTGTCATGTTTTTCTTTCAAGGCTTCATCTAATCCAAGGTTACCAAGATCTGCCATCATCTTTTCCCTCCATAGATTGAAATCATTCTTGCCATCAAACTTTTCCACTTCAAACTTGGATGTAGATATGGTGTGATTGAGATTCTAGCCAGGAATCTTCCTTCACAAATGGTGTGTGCAGCCAGTTAAGAAGAAGAAAAATAAGGCAGAATTCCAGACTTGTTTTGTTGCTTCTTTTTCAGGTTGCCAAGGCCCAGCTCTGATACCAATTGTTGGGGTGTTATGACTTGCCTTAGCACTAAAATTAATACAAAGTTTATTGGAAGCACATATTACACCAGCAGAATTGGAAATGATGAAGAAAATAGATATAGAAAACCAATAGAAATAGATGGTAAAACAATAAGAAGAAATCGAAGAACAGATATGGAACATGAAGAATGACTTCATCAACCTTTAGTATCCATACACGACTTTACATGATCTATAGTAAGAGAGCATCAGAAAGAATTTGCTACAGATTTTCAAGAGTTTTACTCTATCCCACTTTATTTCTTTCTCTCTCGTGCTCTTCCTCCTTTACAACCAAATGCTACTATTTATAGACATAAAAAGGACATCAAATCAGTTATTAACTACCTAATAACTCAAATGAATAGGTTCATGCTCTTAAAGATTCTAACTGTAAATGGCAGTTGAAGAAATCAGTAACAAAAGGTTCCTCTTGCAACATAATTTATCCAATGGTTGAGGTATCTAAAATCTAAATCCAAGGAATCAGCTTCTTATAGACTTGTCAATGATTTTGAATTAAGACTTGCTATTTGCACAATTACCCTTAAGGATGCCATGAGGTGTAAGTATAATTTGTTGGAATTCCAATGTCAAATCACATGAACAAACATATATATAAAATTGTTGATAGGCCATTGAATCAAGATGGATTTGAATTTGAAAAAGAAATCATGATTTCATGATTAACATAATAAAATAATGGCTACAGCAAATCATGGTATTCTAGCCCACACAACGCCAAAGGGCCTGACTTTTGGACTTGCTGTGAATTACTGTAACCCCGAACGGATCATATAGTCAGTAGAGCACTTTTTGATGCAGATGTTCACCATGAAGGTACAACTGCAGAGCATACTTATATTTCTACTCAGATTTTACTCCATATTATTCAAATCTATAATTACTTGTACATCCTGAAATTAAGTAGGAACTGGAAGGATTTAAAAGAACATGATGTATATGAAACACACTGATTATTATTGATAACTCCGATTTGAATTACAATGAAGAAAAGCTCTCCTTATATAGAGGAGAAAAACATTAAAAAATACACACGAGAGTCATGCGTTTTCGACATGATGGACACACGTCATTATTTTACAAACCTTATCTTCCTTTTAAAAGAAATATTCTAATCTTGACATGACGAAAGTAATACAATAATTAAAGCAACAAGTTATTACCCAAACGGACAAACAAACTTTAATAAATCGACAGACTTTAATAAAGTAATTTTTTCTTTAATAAAGTAGATGTGTTGTTATTGTCTTGTCATGTCATGGTGTGTCAAGATTCATAGACTCCTCTGTATGTGAGGGTAACCCATGTTGATTTAACCATGGTGTATTGATATCTTGAGTCTCGGTTGGCTATGGATCTTGTGAATATTGGAAAACACTGTTATTAAAATTGATTTGAGGTGTTTGTTCATTTATTTGGCTTGATTCTGTTTCTTGTGATTTGTTCTTACTTCATTCTGTTTTTTCATTGAATTCTACTAGGGGTCTAATTGTAGTTCATTTTCAATTTTTTCTATTTCTTTTTCAAGAAATATCTTTTCCTTTTTTACGCTACGGTCCAAACTGTCAACAAGTTTTCTTGAAATTTCCAATTGCTTTTTCCTTAGCTGGCGTCCTTCTAGTGTCTTTTCTGGAAAATTTTAATATTTCACCAAGACTTTGTGTAGGCCTTCCCTGATACAACTATCCAAATTGATAATCAAAATCTTTGAAGATGTGCTTCTTGATAGACTTGAATATCTTGTTGAATCTTGAGTGTAATCTACTGGTAAAACTTCCTATGGTGCTTCATCTTCATAATCTGGCCAAATTTGTGGAGGGATTGTTTGATTGATTTCTGCCATTCGCCTTTGAAATTCTCAAAATTCTTTTGGATAGTGCTCTCAATTTTGATGCATGTTGAATGGTTGAACTGCATACTCCTTAGCATTAGAGAAATGAGCATACGTTCCTGCTTCAATGAAATAACCTTGTCTTTGAAAAATTAAGATCACATAGACATTATTTTTAGAAGTTCTGTGATCTTTAAATTTTAAAGAAAATGCTTGAAACATTTTTATCCTGTGTGAAATTGGATAGAACCATTCAAAAAAAACCTTTTTGCAAAATGATCAATTGTTCTGTATTGAAAAATCATTTGACAAAATGAATCAAGTGCCTCAGTGACATGAAAAGAAATTTCAATTTGTCAAAGTTCTAAAATATACAAAAGAAAACAAAGAGTTTCTTTTGAAAACTTTAGTGTAACGTACTTTGGATCAAAACGGAAAAGTGTAAAGAATTGATAGTCTGGATGAAATCCAAGACCACAAAGTATTTCAATTCAAGTCTTTCTTGTCATAATGGATTAATATCTGAGCATGAGGTCTTTGGATATGGATTTGAGAGTTTTGATCCTTCTGAGTTCATTGAGTTCAGAAGGGAAAACTTCAATGTGGGGGTAAGGATTTGAAGATTTTGATTATTGGAATAGATAGAGGAATAGATGGAGGAAAAATTAGAGAAATTTGTGTTCTGGAGAGAATGTTTGGTAATAGGTTGTGTTCTCCTTTGATATGTTTGACATTAAAGTCAAAGTTTGAGAACATTCTGTCCACCTGAGAAGTTGAGAATTTGGAATCTATTTTCTTTTAAAAGAGAGCATTTTTGGAAAAGCTGTCATGTCCATTTATACTAGGAATTTATGTCCAATAAGATGAAACTAGAATTTTTCAATTCTCATTTTTACTGCAAGAATTTCTTTGAAGGTAGAATGATAGTGCTTCTCCGATTTTGAGAATAAACCACTTTTGTATCCACAAATTCTTCTCTTTCCATCTTTTTCTTCAAGTAAAACTGATGCCGAAAAACAATCACTTGTATCTGTTTGAAGGACGCATTTTCCATCTATAGTGATTTGCAAAGCTAGAAGATCATTGATTTTCTGTTTAATTATTTTGATTGCTTCAGTTTGAACTGATGACCAAGGAGATGAATTCTATTTAAGCATGAGTTGCAATGGTTGAATGATTGATAAAAAATCAATAAAATATGCCATGTAATTAACAATTTTAAGAAACTGTTGAACTTCCTTTTTGTCAAATTTTCATTTGAAAACTTAAAAGTTCCTAGCCAACATGAGGCTACAATGAATACTGACCATCTGTAATATACATACCCAAGAAATAAACTTCTTTGACACCAATCACCATTTTATTTTGAGAAAGCATAATCCCATAATGCTTGACAAGTTCTATAAATCTGGAGAGCAGATTGGCGTGAGATTTTTCGTCTTTAGAGAATAACAAGATATCATCAATACAGACCAATGCTGCATCCAATAATGGATCAAAGATTCTTGTCATTACTTTCTGGAAAAGAGAAGGGGCAGTCTTCAACCTAAAAGGCATAACCATCCACTGATAATGATGGTTTGGGATACAAAACACTGTTTTGTGTCTTTCTCTAGATTTGATTCCCTTCTTCCAAAAACCTGCTTTAAGATCAAACTTTGAGAAAATCCTTACTATAGACAGATTTGCAAACATAGTCTTTTTGTCTGGAAGAGGAAATTTATCATCTACAAGGAAAGTGTTTAATGGCTTATAGTCAATGACTAATCTGAGTTTTCCTCGAACTTGTT